>JANHFX010002186.1:0-37687 GCA_027560015.1 Chloroceryle amazona
GGTGGGGCGCGGGCGGCCGCCGTCCGCCCGGGGCGGGGGGGGCCGCGGGGGGGACGGGGCGGGGGGGTGGGGGGCGACGACGGCGGGGGGTCGAAGGCGGGCGGGGCTGCGCTTCCCGCTGAACGCTGCAAGCAGCACGATCCGGGCCGGGGGCGTCGAGCGGGGCCCGGCAGGAGCGGGCGGTGCTTGAGGCCTGGGGAGGGGAGAGGAGATGGGCGCGGCGGGAAGCGCCCGCTTGAGCCGGCCTCCAGTGCGGACAGGGCTTCTTCGGGGCTGCCGAGGCCGCCTCCGCTTCCCGCCCTGATCCTGGTTCCTGGGAACGGGCCGCAGGAGGTTCAGACTCCAGCCCAGCTCGTTCTTCCCGCGGCGATTGCCCGAGCCGCCGCGTCGCCCTAAGCGTTTACCGACCGGCGGAGGTCGGGTCTCACGCCGCCGAGCCGCGATGTCTCTGCCGACCCAAGCAGTGGAGAGGGCTGCGGGGAGTCCTCGGGAACGGTTAAATGATGAGGCCAAAAGGGGAATTTCCTACTCAGCCCCCTGAGGGGGTTTTAGTTTATGCGTTACCGTACAGCGAGAGCATGAAGAGTTGGAGCTTGCCTGCACTCCCGTAATTACTTCATCCTTGGTTTATTACAGTCTTTATTAATATTTTTTTCAAAATCAAACATTAGTATTGGGTGTTCTTTGTGCTTGTGGTGTGTTTTCCATTTTTTGTGGGTAAAATGCAGGTCCACTGTGAAGGATGCCTCAGGGATAGAGACCTTTTACAGACACTTCAGTAAGCTCAGCAGGCATTTGTTGCACACCAGATGTTGATGTTTATCTGGTGACATAGAAGGGAAAAAGTCATGAGCAAGCTGTAAAATAAAGTTGTGGGCTTTATCTTACATCCAAGTTAAAAATCTGTGCAAGTAATGTGCAAGGAAGAGGAATTTGAGAAACTTTTTTAGTCAGAATCTCTACGGTTTTGAGGTCTTCCAAACAATTCAGAGAGGGCAAAAGAGATATGTATCTTTGAAAGTGTAGATGTTGAGTTTTCTGTGTTTTACAAACTAAGGATGCTTTCTTGTCCCAGACTTGTACACGAAATGTAGAGAACTAAACATTCTGGTCTCTGCACATGAAGGGGAGAGTCTCATGCAATTTTTTAATTCCATTAACTCTGTAAGGGGAAAAAAAATAGTTGTAATAAAGGCACAGTAGTTCTCAGTGTAGATACCCAGTACCAGAAACCAGTTTTTCCAGCAACAAACCAAAAGATTTTTTCTGTGGAGTTTTGGTACTTTGGTGCATTAGAATCACCCAGAAGTTGTGTTTGAGGGTATTGGGTTTTTTCCTCCACTGTAGTCATAGTTGCTAACGTTTTGAAGTTGTTATAGGTTGATGAATTTAAGGTATGTAATTTCCCACTTTTTTTTTTTTTTTGCTTTTCCTTTGTCTCCCAGCAAGTATTCAGTGTATTAGAAAAAGCTCGGTCTGGTTCCCCTGTGAACTTTGCTTGGCAGAAAACTTTGGGAAATTTCCTTGCTGTTACAGGGTAAGACTACAAATACTCATTGTATTTGTCCCTAGAAATCATTGATAAAGAAAAGGAATTATTCTGTATGTTATTCTTCTTTAGAGGTGATCGTGTTGTGAAAATTTTTGATCGTCATGGTCACATGAGAAATGAAATCAGCTTACCAGGGTAGGTACTAAGATGGGGTTAAATTATATTCTTTTTGTTTTTCTGTAAAAATGTGTCTCTTCTGTTGAGGTGGTTATACAATGTGAGAACTTTGTAGAAAAAGATACTGTTTCTGTTGAACACCTGGAGGAAACAAACTGATGAGTATGTATGGAATCTGAGAGTAAAAGCTAAACTCATAGTAAGCTATCAAGGATAATCAGAAAACTATATTTTTTCCATCCAAAGTACTCCTTATTAGTAATAAACTCAATCTACTTCATTAAAATATTAGAAAAATATCAGTCATAATAAGAAAGAATATAATGAGGTTGTATACAATTTATCCACATCATGCTGATTGCAACTGCATTCAGTTTTCTAGTAACTAGTTGTAGCCTTACTGAGGAAAGAGGTCCTTTTGGTTTAGTGCTTTTGCTTATGTCACTGCCATAACGTATGTATTGGCATTTTTGCTTTAGATTGAGAGTACTTCTGCAGTGAATTTCACTGCTTTTCCTGCTTATCACACTTTGGTTCACATCAGAGAGTGGCATTGGAGTGTACAATCTGGATTTCTTTCAGATCGGATGTAAAAGGTGGTGTACTTTGAAAGATGCATGTAGCTGCTGAAAGGCGATCAGTCCATAGGAACAGGCTAGATGTGGGCCAGAAGAAACAAACCTTCCTAGGTGCAAACACTGTGACATCAGGTCATCATACCATTTTGCTCTATAAATCTTGTTTAGTTGTAAACATTGCTACCTGATGCTACCTTCATTTTTGTTCTCCTCATTTCAGTATTTCACTTGCTTACGGCATAAGTATTCATGCAAATTCCTGGGGTTTTTTATTTCTAACAACCTGATTCATTTTTATTAAGTTGAAGCCCATAGTCAAGGCAAGACTCCCACTAATGCTTTAAATGTGAAGCCTCTAATCTAGAAGTCTAACTTTCATTTCTAGAATGTGTTCCTGCATTGTTGATATGAGCCAGATATCACTTAGCTCCCCAAGAACTCTCTAGAAATCCATTTTTTTGCAGTTCATGATAGTTGCCACCTTGCACCAAACCAAGAGATGCAATTCTCATTGTCTTTACTGGACTCGCCTGTATCTTCCTGACTGTAGCATCTTGCTGTCTTGTTTCAAAATCATCTGCTGTTCAGGTGCCATTCATAATGCAGGATGGCTGTCTTGGGGCCTTTCGCTTGATAGCATCCATGGGCCAGCTCATTCTGCACTTTTTACACAATGTATAATAAATGTTCATTTTCACCATCAAACTGCTGAAAGTGAGGAGAGCTGTGTGGAATCAGTGGGGAACTCTGAGAAGAGCTTTTGTTGGACTGGGGATCCTCTACTGGTGGGTGGGTGAGTGGGTGAGGGTGGTGTGAAGGGGAGTCTGCCTTACTGATGGACACTGATATTTTTTTTTTTGATGTTTTATTGATGTACAAATGTGACCCTTTCCATTGGGGAAGTGTAAAACATCTAAACCAGCTCTAAAAGAATGTTGTGTTCTCATGCAAGACAAAGAGGAGAAATAACTTATATAATAATTACATAACCTAAAGGCCTGTTGAAATAGTTAAGATTTGCTTATGGCAGTTTGAAAAGTACTGACTTTTTGAGGATTGTCAGCAAATGTTCTACCTAGGTTGGGTAGTTCTTTTGAATTCTTATTTCCAATGTTTTGCTGTGATTGAAGAATAAATTGTCTCTGTTGCTATTGGAATAAAATTAATTTTTTTGTGATAGACACTTTCAACAGAAATAAGCGTGCTTATGGGGAGGTTCTCTCCCTCAGGCCAAACTTTGCTTCTTTATGGGTTAACTGTTAACCAGCTGCAGTTGCTAACTGCTAGCCCTCTTCTTGCATAAGAATGGGGTTCAGAATGTCAAATACTCTCTGCTATAATAGTTGGTATTATAAGCATCTTCTTATGTTGATAGAATTTATTTTGTTTACTACTTACCAATTTATGGCTTTCCTTATTTTTTTTTTTCTTTCTGTTTTTCTTATTCCTGCTCTCGATGTTCTGACTGTTAAAGTATTCATGGCTGTGTTTTGGGAATAGACTGTACCTATTCTCTAGAATAGCTGCTGAGTTTTTAAAAAGAAAGATGGAGAAACAGGAACTGAAGGCTTAATGAACCAGTTTGCAGTAGCGTATGTTTCTGGAGGACACTTCTGAAATTGCTTGCAGTAGGAGTTTTCATTTGAGTGATGAGTGGAATTTTCCATAGAGGTATCTTTTTAACATGAAACTATCAATGTATTTATCTAGAAACAAAAGAGTTGTGTAAGGTGGCACAGGTTCTTAGTCTGCAGTATATGGTACTTTAAACACGCATTGTAAACACTGCTGTTTCAATTCAGTAGGTACTTGTGGGTAAGCCTGCCCTCCTCTTCATTCTGGAAACCACTTGCAAGTAGAGGTTTTTCCTCCTCCTGCAGACATTTTTTGTCCAAGTTCATTGTGCTTGTTGAACTATGAGAAGAGTAACGCCAACACTGAATAGTCCCTAACAAAATAGAACCTTACGGGGGATTTTCACTGTCTCTAGCAAATCCAAGTAGCGGTATTTCAAGTACTAGAATGTAGGTAGCAGCCTCTTTTCGATGACATTCCTTTAAGTCCCTGTCATTTTGATGGTATTTAAATAAGGGTGTGGTCACTAGAAGAGTACACTTTACAGATAAATTTGCAATTGGGCTTGGGCTTGCTTGCGAGGGAGAAGGAAAGGCAGGGACTTCAACTGAATAATTCTGACAGTTTCTGTACACTTACAAACATATTTTAATGTTATTAGTGAAAGTAGCCTTTTTTTTTTTCCCTCAGTAACTGTGTTGCTATGGACTGGGATAAGGATGGAGATATTTTAGCAATAATCACAGAAAAATCTAGCGTCATATTTCTGTGGGATGCGAACACAAACAAAACAAGCCAAGTAGACAGTGGCATGAGGTAAGAAAGTTTTGTTTTGAAGTGTGTATTTAAAGACTTGGACCACCATGATTTGTTGATGTGCAAGATATATTGCAAATATCATCTTTCTATTGTAGTCCTCATAAGACATAAGCTGTTAAACTAATATGCTATAATTTGTTGCTAAACTTCTTTTGGTATTACTTGCCTTTTTAATTGTCAGCAGTGTCGAAATCCCCAGAGTGCTTTTCTTCAATGTTTCCACTTTGTGGTGGAAACAAGGATGGGTGAATTTTTTTGTGTATCTGCACTAGCTACAATTTCTTCAGAGTATTTCTCACAAGTAAAAGATTAAAAGTAAGGGTTGTGACTGCAGTGGTGCTAGGATTTTTTTTCCCCTTAGATTTGTAAGAGGGCTAAAGTGATATTCACAAAGCAGACTGATTTAGGATGGAATATCTAAGGTGATCCTACTGTAAGATACAAATCCCTGCCTTTCTGAATTTGGCCACAGACTTAAAACTCTTCTGAAGCCTCCAAAACAATCAAGAGTTGGGTTAACAAATAAGCTTCAGTTAACAATTAAACTTTTAGCTTCTTTAAATCTATTCCACTAAACTGTTGTGCTCTACATAAACATTCTGTCTGTAGGAAGGAGAGTGGAAACACATCTGTCCCATGTTTGTTAGGGCTCTCGTCTGAGCAGAGAAACACCTGATTTTTGATACTGCTGTTATTTATTTGAAAAAAACCACTCCTTCTGATTTAATACTTTATTTCTGAATTTCCTTTGTGTATGTTTTGGGGGGGGATTCAGTGTTTTGGTGTGTTCTGTTCGTGTTTGGGTTTTGTTTTTTTTAAGTAGCCAAAGATACCAAAATTGGAGTGTTTTATCCAGTAAATCAAAATTACATTCAGCTGGAAAAATTATGGGATGCGAGTTATGTTGGTTTATATGAGGGTGGTTTTTAGTAGATTTAGGTTGAAAATTCCATGTCTGGAAGATGGAAATATTTCATACGTCAATTAACATGTATACCTGTGTTTTGTAAAAATTCATTTGGAATACTGGATATTTGAGTATGGGATATTCAGATACATTACAGCCTGGTATCCCATATGTGTACTTTGAAACAGAACTTAAATTGTACTGAAACATAAAATAACTTCTATACAAGTTATGCCACTCCTGAAAAAGTGAAAAAATTGTTACTTTACACAAAATACGCAATGACTTAATTTATACACAATTTAATGAAGCTATGTTTTGAAAATTGTCAGTAGAATGCTCAGTCACATGTTAGAAAAGTTTCAAAAAAAGCAAATGATTGTACATATAAATGAGGAATTTAAAGCAATTACTTCTATCTAATTAAATATATGTAGCAATAATATGTAGCAATAAAAATATGGAGCAATATATAGGCATCTTGTTTAGGCATTTGTGAATTACTCAGTTCTTAGTAATTACATTTTTGTCATTAGTTACTGCATATTATTAACAATATGCCTTTTTAGCACAGATGTTATAAAGATTATTATTTATAATAATCTTTTCTGGTGGAATGCATCAATTTTGGCATTAATTTCTTGCAGGGGAGGGTGTAAATTTTTCCCAGGTAGGGGTTTAGGGTTTTCTGATAGGTCAGTTTTAAACTATAGCATTTCTATAATCAAAGCAATTTACAAAGATAGATAGATAGATAGATACACACATTATATCGTGTGAAGCAGTAGACCATGTTGTACCTCCTTTTCATGTGTGAATATTCTGTGGGAAAGAATAACTTGCCAGTATTCGAGCAAAGAAGAGCATGTGGTTATTGCAGTTCCTTCATGATCTTTAACATCTGGGTAATTGCTTACTGGAGGCAGTCATCCTAGAACAGCATCTATCAATTCAAGTGCCTAATCTTCCTTTTGTCACGGTGCTACTGCTTAAGCAGAATAAGCACTAGACATACAAACGGTGTGATAATCAGGTTTTTCTGGTATCCTACTCTTTTTGAAATTAGAAAAGCACAAAAAACCCTCGCATACAAACCAAATATATATTGGGGGTTATTTCATGTGTCAATTTACTATCTGGAATTTGTTTCAAATTGCTACTGCATGCTTACAGTAAAATTTAAAAAGATAGGAGAGTCATTAATGGAAATAAGTGCACTAATTAGAAAATAGTGATTAAAATTGTTTGGCTTAAGAGGCTTTTTTTTTTTAATATGATGTATAGCATTTATCTGTGCACCCTTAAATACACACCAAAATAGGCCTTGCTGTATCTGAAACTTCAAGTTAAAATGGCTCTTTCTAACTTTCTTATTCCAGGACTAGAACTAGACCAATTCACTTGGAGTTGGCTGAATTAATGGGGTTACTGAAGTACAAAAAAAACCTGCAGAAAGTGACAGGAAAATTGTACCTTTGTGGTAACTTTGAGCGTTTTTTAAAGCTGCATATTTGGCCAAATTTCCCATGATTCCTTCAAAGACTATTGATGTTTGCAGATCCATTTCCATTTGTACAAGTCTTATTACATTATGTTGTGATTTAGGTCCATGCAGCCAGCAGCAAAACACACAGCTGCTTGCTCACTCCTGCCCCCCTCCAGTGGGATGAGGAGGAGAAAATTAAAAGGCTTGAGGTTTGAGGCAGGGACAGGGAGGGATCACTCACCAGTGATGGTCACAAGCCAAAAGAACAGACAACTCGGGGAAGAAAACATTCTTGTCATTTTAATTTAAACAGCAGAACCACCACCAATTTGCCAATTAAATCACAGTAGGATAACGAGACCACAGCCAAATCTTAAAAACACATTCCCCCTACCCCCCCCTTCTTCCTGAACTCAGCTCTACTCCCAGTTCTCTACCTCCTCCCCTCCAGCAGTGCAGGGAATGAGGGGTGCAGTCAGTTTGTAACATTGTTTCTGCCACTTCTTCCTCAGGGGGAGGACTCCCCACACTCTTACCCTGCTCCGCCATAGGGTCCCTCCCATGGGACACAGTCCTCCATGAACTTTGTCAACATGAGTCCCTCCCTCGGGCTATAGTTCTTTATGAACTGCTCCAGTGTAGTTGACTTCCATGGGGTGCAGTTCTCCCAGCAACAAACTGTTCCATCTGGGCTTCCCCGAGTCACAGCATGCTTCAACACAGTGACCTGCTCTGCCATGGAGTCGTCCACCAGCTGCAAGTGTGCATCTGTTCCACCATTAACCTCCACGGGCTGCAGGGGACTCTCTGCTCTGGAACACTCCCTCCATCACTGAGCTTGGTGTCTGCACAGTTGTTCCTCTCACATCCCACTCTTATCAAAAAAAAAGTAGTTGCCCAACGGGTTTTTCCCCTCTTAAATATGTTATCACTGAGGCACTTCCACTATTGCTGATTGGCTAGGCCTTGGCTGGAGATCATCCAGCTTGGAGCTGGGGGAGCTTCTAGAAGCTTCTCACAGAACCACCCCTGTAGCCCCCCCTTCCCCACTACCAAACTCCTGTCAGAGACAAAGCCAACATACAATACTTTGTACAGCTTTATTACTTTCACTATTTCATGCACGCTTAAATAATTCCGGTACTTGTAGAGAACATTTGCTTAATTTAAAAATTTTGTGTGATTTCATAGAACTTCAAAGCAAAAATGCAAAATGTTTTTGTATGCACATGAAAGGAATCTCTACTATACAAAGTGAAATCTTTATTTATTGTAGGGATACAATGTCTTTCTTATTATGGTCCCGAGTTGGAAATTTACTCGCTGTTGGAACAACAAAGGGAAACTTACTTATATATAACCGTCAGACTTCTCGCAAGATTCCTGTTCTTGGTATGCATTGGTTTGGAACTAAGATTGCACATGTGAAAGTAGAATTTTGCCAATTTACTTAGATTCCTTATTAGTTCTGTATCTGATAATGCAAGTCAGAAATGTGCCCATACTTGCACCTTCTGTTTTGTTGCACTTATGAGAGTATTCTTATACTGTAAATTAAAAATATATATACACATATCTGATAGTGCCTCATGGGAGACTTGTGTTATCTTTCTTCCAAAGGGTTTATGTGGCTGTTCTTGTTGCTAAGTTGTTTTTTCTTACCTGTTTAGTGTACTGGTCAGAAAGATTAAGGATATAGCACAGTCCCCAGAAATTTGATGCAAAGAAATGGAAGAACAGCGTTCATGCAAGTCCCTGGAAGGTCAAATGTCTTTCATCCGGGAGTAGATGATTTTTTAAATTTTATTTTAAAAAAATAAAAAATGACTCTTGAATTTGTAATTGCTCTGACAAGTTGTTTCACATTCTGACAATGTGTTTGAGTAGCCAAATAGAGCATATTTCCATCCTGGATTTTTTTTTTTTGTGTTCCTTTGTTTTGTACAGGTTTCTTTCTTTTTCAGGTAAGCACACGAAGCGGATTACTTGTGGTTGTTGGAGTACTGAAAACCTTCTGGCTCTAGGTGGTGAAGACAAAATGATTACTATAAGCAATCAGGAAGGGGATACTATAAGACAGGTAGTATTTATAACTTCTGTTTAATTTCCTCATCTAGATCTTTCCTTCCCTATTTGGATTTCCATTTCTAACTGTTTCTTAGCACAGAATATACTGAAAAAATACATAACATTTCATTATGGTCCAAACTGAGATCATGTTTTCAGCAACTTTGTCCTTAGTTTTGATACCAAATAAACTAAAAACTCTATCTATAATACACTAAAATGTACAGGGCAGAAATAATGCAATTATTTATCATCAGTATTTTGTACAGTAATGGTTGATTTCTTAGTCTGAACTTCTTTCTTACAGACCTCAGTGAGCTCAGATCCCAGTGATATGCAGTTCTCAGTTATGAAGACTGATGAAAGAGTATCAACCAGGGAAAGCACAGTAAGAAGTCAATACAAAATACGGCAAAAAGTGTTAATCTGATGTTTCATGGTTTCTGCTGTCAACCAGTATGGGCCAGGAAGCAGCTTGTTCTCCATGACTTAAAATTTGGTGATAAAGATTGGTTTTTCTATCTTTTCTAAAACTTTCCTTTAAAGTAAAGGCATACCTCCTTTGTTCATTAAGGATGTGTTCACGAAATGTGCAGTGGTTAGCAGTGTGAGAGGTAGCAGAGTGATTGTGCAGTGATAGTTAAAATAATAGGTGGAGAAGTGTGCATGGACTTTAAATACATAAAATATAAATATAGATGCAATGTGACAGATGAAAATGGAGCAGGATTGTCAAAATTGCAGAGATGCTGCCTTTCAGAGGACAGATTTTCAGCTGTCAGTTTTGGGAACAGATTACTGCCCTCTATGTTACTTGAGCTAGCAGTGTTGTGATACTCTTCCCTTCAACCTCCTAGATGAAAATTCTATGGATCAAAAAACACATCATAGTTCAAGTGAGAGTAGTCCAACAGGATAACTCGATGTGACTTTGCTGCCTTTTCCTCTGAGGAAATGGAGCTGACTTAATGCTCCTGTACGGAAAAGTCTCAAATTAGAGATGTGCATTCTCCTGGGCTTGCATTTAGATCAGTGAACCCTTGCTCACAAGGGTAATATCATGAAAACCTCTTCCTCTGTTGATAAAGATTCAGAATTCAGATCCATGGGATTCTTAAGGATTATTGAAAGTCCTAAATCTCATCTTCTAGTGAAGATGTAGGCCCTTATTTTAAAGTGATGTTCTTACCAAGTTAATTTTTCTTTTCATTCATTGACAGGTAAGTGTAGTGGTTGGAAAGAAGACTCTCTTTCTTTTTAATTTGAATGATCCTGATAACCCAATTGATCTGAAATTTCAGCAGCCTTATGGCAGTATTGTAACCTACAAATGGTGAGCAGAACTTTATTAATGAATCATTCTACTATTAACAAGATGAAGATTTTCCCAGTAATTCTCATAAGTGTTGGAACTGAAATCATATATCCCTTTCTTACACTGAATTTTTCTTTAATGTATTGTAGCCTTTTTAATAGTTCTTTTCCAAACACAAAGAAGTCCACATTTTGTAGTTGTTTTATATGACAGTGCGATGGCCGCGAAAGCAGTATTTTCAAATATGATTGCTGTTGATATGCTCAGTTTTAGAACACTAATACACTTGCTGTCCTGAGGGTAGACTAAACTGAGAGGTTTGTAGGTTGTTTTCTGCTTGGATGTGTAACCGATGAAAGATCTAGAGGTGGAGCTGTATCCTTCAGCTGGTTTGTTGCAAACTGTGCAAAGTTCTTGTAGCCTCTCTGCTATGTAATCCAATTGGTAATATTTCTTTAAAGAAATCCCAAGATAGAAGTTTCAAGTCTACACCCAAAAAGTAGCTATATGGTTTCTATATCTTTGAATCACAGCACCGTGTCTTTTAATGCGTCATGAGTCAGCATGGAATTGATATCTCTTTACACTAAATCTGTTAAGAAAAACCTGTAGCTATATGCTTTTTAATTTATGGCCACATATCTGCAAGGCATAACTGGGCTATTTCCCTTGCAATGACTTTTTTTTGCAACTAAGCTGATGAGATATTGTTTGAATTCATTCTTACCCACTGTAACCATTTCTGCCTTAACCTCACTATTTCTACTTGACACTATGAAAAGTGAACAAGCTATCTGTTCACAAACACAGATTGTAGCTTTGGTATTTTCACTGTGTTTGCAGTAGTATGCCTTCAGGGCACAGTGACTGTCTTTATTGTTTATAGCATAGCTGTGACAGAACCAAGTCAGCAAGAACCCTGAAATGGAATTTTTTGTCTTCTGGCGTGCTTATTCCAATGAAGATACCAGAGGTCTTTTTCCTGGCATCACTGCCATGTATGCAGCCTGCTGAAAGTGGAGTGATAGAAGAAAGAATAAAGATGACTTATGAGCAAACTCTGGGCACAAGCATGGTTTTGTCCTTTAAGAATATTCAGTTGCTTTACTTTTAATCTATTTTAGATTATATTGTTCTACATTATATATATAAATTCCCATAATTTGATTATTTTTCCTATTAAAGAGATGCATTGATAGTTATCCAGTAATTTGAAAGAAAACATGTTTTGTATATTGTATAAATAGATCTCTTAATTGTTGTGGTTTTTTGGTAACAGGTACGGTGATGGCTACATTATGATTGGTTTCTCACGAGGGTGTTTTGTAGTAATTTCTACACATATTCGTGAGATAGGTCAAGAAATCTTTCAAGCTCATAATCATAAGGATAATCTAAGCAGCATTGCAATATCACAGTCATTAAACAAAGCTGCATCATGTGGAGACAATTGGTAAGTGGTAGTTTAATGCATAAAAAAGGGAATTTATCTCATAACTGTAGCTGTTAGGCATTAGAGCTAGACTCCCTAAGGTTTAGAGCTAGACTTCCTAAGGTTTCAAGGCTCCCTAAGAAATCAGTGCAGAGAAGGTGAGATGAATTGCATTATGGAACTGCCTCTCTGCCTAAAGTTAAAAGATGATTTTGATAAAAATTGTAATTTGCAATTGTAATCAACTTTATTGTAATTAATAGTAAACAAAACAAAACAAAAACCTTTACTGTGGATTATTCCTTTGGATTCTTTTATTTTCTGTGTTTCTTGGCAAAAAAAAAAGTCCATATTTCCTTATTATAATATTGATTGGACATAAACATCTCTTTAGCAATAGAAGAACAATTCATTTAAAGCTGTACTGAGTATGCTGATATCCTGATACTCTCCTCCCAGGTGTTTGGCCTTCACTGCAATCATAGCAATGAGTGTGTGTTGCTCTTTAGGAAATGGAAAACGTTTTGCATTTGAGTTCTATGCTGTCTTGAGTGGGTGGGCTTTCTTCCAGTTTATGCTGACCCAAGATTTAAATTAGCGTGAATGACTCTTTTATTTTTGTTTTAGCATTAAAATCCATGATCTGTCAGACCTCAGAGAAATGTATGCCATAATCAACTTGGATGAAGAAAACAAAGGTATGTTAACAGTCTTCACGAGGAGAGAAATTTTTACAAAATAAGTGAAATAGAATTTTGATGGTGGCTCTGTTTACATGAGTGAAACTACTGTTGCTGGAAAAAAATGTGTAAACATAGAATTTACCATAAATTCCTTCTTTCCCAGCTTGTCTTTATTTAGTGACATAGCAAAATGGAAACATATTTTTATCTGTTCAAAGTATAAGGAAGTACAGCTCTCAGAATGTTCAATCAGTTAATGTTTTGTTTTTTTTGAATCTGTAATACAGTGTATTCAGATTACTAAAATAATACATTTAACTGGTTCTTTCCATGGGCTTTTTTTTGTGGTTTTTTTTTTTGTGTGTGTGCTTTTCACCACCTCTTGTACTAACATGGGGTACTTAATCTGTTTTCATCCTGATATACAAGATTTGTGCCTGTGACTTCCAGAACATCGTTACAAGGCTATGTTCTTGGGTAATGAGTTACCACCATTATCTCCTCTTATAGTATCTGTAAATACTTCAGTTTCTGTTGTTTCCACTGCTAAGGAAAATGCCAAATTAATAAATTTTGGATTTTATTTGATTCTACTTAATCTTAGAATTATATTAATTGGTAATGTTTTATTGCATTAGTATGTACATACCTAGGTATGAATTCCTACCATTTCCCCATTTTAAAGCAAAATAGTTGTCTCTTGGTTTCAGTATTTACAGAAAGGATTTTTTTTTTTAATTATTGATTCTTTTTTTTTGGTTTTTCTTCAAAATCTTGTTTTAGGTGTAGATCAGCTGGCTTGGACAGATGATGGACAGCTGTTGGCAGTATCTACACGAAGAGGATCTCTCCATGTTTTCTTGACAAAGCTTCCTGTGCTTGGAGATGCTTGCAGTACACGGATTGCATACCTCACTTCTCTTCTTGAAGTTACTATAGCCAATCATGTGGAGAGAGTATGATAACTTCTTTCTTTTAAACCTAATTTAGACAGAAGTAAAGTAAATATTAATAGTGGATGAAAATTGTTTCATTTTGTTTTGTTTTCTTACAGGAGCTGCCAGTCACAGTCTCTGTTGAAGTTGAGCCCAGTTTTGTTGGTGTTGGTGTTTATCATTTGGCTGTAGGAATGAACAATCGGGCTTGGTTTTATGCACTTGGAGAGAATAGTAAGCATATATCTAGTTTTTTTAAAATTACTGCATCGTTATGTCTTATTTTGTGAATTCAGTATTGTGTTCAGCAGTTCTGGACATTCCACGTTGTACAATAATAACTTCAGTTGCCATATGGTCTTGTTAGGACCGGATAATGATCTTCACAAACTGAAGCAGTTATGACAAGCTTTTATAAATAATAGGAAGAAAACTTCAAGGTATTGGTAATGAAATGTAGAACATTTCTTTTTTTGTGCCTGTGGGTTTTTTGTTGTCTTTGTTGTTGTTGTTGTTTTTTTGTTTTGTTTTTTTTTGCTTGTTGGTTTCAGGGTGGGTTGGTTGTTTTTTTCTTCAGATCATGTTCTTAACCAATGAAGGACTTTTAGGTTTTTGAGATGTTATTTGACCATACTTTTAAATACTAAGGTTGCCAAAGTAGCTAGGGACTATACCATCAAAGGGTTTAAATTCTCAGTTTGGTAGATGTTCATGTTAATTGCATGGGGTAAGGTAAAATTGGTTGTGATATGTGCAAATTTTAGACAGTGGATTGAAAGTTTTCATGTCTCTCTAAGTATAACCTTTTTTTGACTAACAATAAATTAATCAAAACTGTAAGAATACTACTCAGAGTTGCACAGGAAAAGAGTTTCTCTTGTACTTTCTAACCAGTTCTCTGACTGCCAAGAACAAAATCTCATTATGTGTGAATTGTTACCCCTCTGCCTAGCTGTTAGTTTTTTGCATCTGGTTACTCAGCCACAAGTTTAGATGATGGTAAGAGAAGACCTGTACAAAATCAAAGTATTTTTACCTTTTCTTTTCTGTTTGAATTCTTTAGATATAAAAAAGCTTAGAGATGTGGAGTACCTGGGAACGGTAGCAAGTATGCACCTTAATTCCGATTATGCTGCTGCTCTCTTTGAGGGTAAAGTCCAGTTGCATACGGTAAGAGCTTTGGCAATTTGGAGTGCTGAACTTCTGAGCTGATCTAAGCTGAACAAGTTAATGAAATTTTTAAAATGAGATCAAATGGAGTGATCTTCAGTTAATGGAGGTAAAAATTAAAAATTCTTAAGAATTTTTGCTGGCTAATTAAAATATAAAAACTGATTTCCTGTAGAATCACAGATTCTCCTAGATTGGAAAAGACTTTTAAGATCATCTAGTCCAATCATTAACCTAACACTGAGAAGACCTTGACTAAACCATATCCCTCAGTGCTACATCTACTCAACCACTTCTCTGGGTAACGTGTACCAGTGCCTGATAACTTGTTTAGTAAAGAAATTCTTCCTCATGTCTGACCTAAACTTTCCCTGGTGCAACTTAAGGCCATTTCCTCTTGTTCTGTCACTTGTTACTTGAGAGAACACACCGACCCCCACCTCTATACAACTTCCTTTCAGGGAGTTGTAGAGACCGATAAGGTCTCCCCTGAGCCTCCTTTTTTCCAAGCTAATCAACCCCAACTCTGTCAGCCACTCCTCATAAGACATGTGCTCTAGGCCCTTCACCAGCTTGGTTGCTCTTCTTTGGACATGCTCTAGTGCCTCAGTGTCCTTCTTGTAGTGAGGGGCCCAAAACTGAACACAGTACTCAAGACGCAGCCTCAGCAGTGCTGAGTACAGGAGTAGAATCAGTTCCCTGGTTCTGCTGGACCACACTGTTCTTGATAGAGGCCAGGATGCCCTTGGCCTTCTTGGCCGCCTGGGCACACTGCTGGCTCATGTTCAAGTGTCTGTCAGTCAACATCCCCAGGTTCCTCTCTGCTGAGCAGCTTTCCGGCCACTCCTCCCCAAGCCTGTAGTGCTGCTGGGAGTTGTTGTAGCCGAAGTTCAGAACCCGGCATTTGGCCTTACTGAAATTCATACCATTGTCTTCGGCCCATTGATCCATTCTGTCTAGACCCCTCTGCACAACCTCCCTATCCTTGAGCAGATTGATGCTTCCACCCAGCTTGGTGTTGTCTGCAAACTTACTAAGGGTGCACTCAATCCCCTCATCCAGATCATCAATGAAGATATTAAACAGGACTGGCCATGGTACTGAGCCCTGAGGGACACCGCTCATGACTGGCCACCAACTGGTTTTAACTCCATTTACTACCACTCTCTGAGCCCAGTCACACAGACAGTTTTTTACCCAGTGAAGCGTACACCCATCTAAGCCATGAGCAGCCAGTTTCTCCAGAAGAGTGCTGTGGGAAATGGTGTCATAGGCTTTACTAAGGTCCAGGTAGACAATATCCACAGCCGTTCCCTCATCCACTAAGCAGGTGACCATGTTGTAGAAGGAGATCAGCTTAATCAAGCAGGACCTGCCCTTCATAAACCTGTGCTGACTGAGCCTGATCATCTGATCGTCCTGCTTGTACTGCATGACCATATACAGGATGACCTGCTCTATCAGCTTCCATGGCACCAAAGTCAAACTGACAGGCCTGTAGTTTCCCAGATCCGCCTTCCTGCCCTTCTTATACAGGGGTGTTAGATTGGCTAATTTCCAGTCTACTGGGACCTCTCCAGTCAGCCAGCATTGCTGAAAAATGAGGGAAAGCAGATTGGTGAGCACCTCCACCAGCTCTCTCAGAACTATTGGGTGAATTTTTTCCAGTCCCGTAGACTTGTGTACATCTATGTGGTGTAGCAGATCACGGACCATCTCTTCCTGGACTGCAGGGGGATCATTTTGCTCCCAGTCTCTTTCTTGTAGCTCAGAGGACTGGATTCCCACATTACAACGGATCCTATTACAGCCTTTTCCTCATCTCTAGTTACCATGTTTCCTCCTGCATCTAATAGAGGATGGAGGTTTTCCCTGGCCCTTCTTTTGCTGCAAATATATTTATAGAAAGATTTCTTGTTGTCTTTTACAGCCAAAGCCAGATTAATCTCTAGCTGGGCTTTGGACTTTCTAATTTTTCTCCCTCACTACATCTTTGTAGTGATCACGCGTGGCCTGCCCCTTCTTCCAAAGGCCATAAATTCTCCTTTTTCCCCTGAGTTCCAGCCAAAGGTCCTTGTTCAGCCAGGCTGGTCTTTGCTACCAGTTTGTCTTACAGCTCATGGAGATGGCCTGCTCCTTTGCCTTTAGGACTTCCTTCTTGAAGAGCATCCAGCCTTCCTGGACTCCTATGCCCTTCAGGACTGCCTCCCAAGGGACTCAGTCAAGCAGTCTCCTAAACAAGTCTGCCCTTTGGCAGTCCTGCTGTCCTGCCTCTTTACTTCTCTAAGAAGAGAGTACTCAAATCATTTTGTGGTCATGGTGCCCTAGATGGCCTCCAGCATCCCCCACCAGTCCCTCCCTGTTCACCAAGAGCAGGTCCAGTAGGGAGCCTTCCCTGGTAGGTTCACTTGCCAGTGAACTGTAAGGAAGTTATTTTCAACGCATTCTAGGAAGCTCCAGGACTGTTCCCCCTCTGCTGTGTTGTCTTGACATTAGCAATACAACCTAGTCTAGAACAGGTGAAGAAAAAGTGTTTTCTTCTGAACTATTTAAAAAAAAATATTTTAAAAGTCTCTGTTGGAATGTGACAGAAGCTGATGATGCGTTTTTAAGGGATGCACATGAAAGTTTGGTTTTATCTCATGTCCCTAGAATTTGATAAAGACTATGATACCTCATTGTTAACAGTGGAGTTTTTCAGTTCATTCTGTTCTGTATATTTAGATAGAAAGTGAAGGTCTAGATGCTCAGGAAGAACGAGAAACTAGACTCTTCCCAGCAGATGATGATAAATGCAGAATTTTGTGCCATGCTTTAACAAGTGACTTCCTCATATATGGTACAGATGTGAGTATTATTTCTCTTTTTAAAAATCTTTTTAGATGGAATATATTTCTGTCTAAATTATTTGGATTATTATACCACCTTTCACTTTGAATGTTCTTTGTGTGACACATTGAAATACAGCTATAATCACAAATCAGTTTGATTGATTTTCTCCCCTGAATTAGGTGTATCTGTTCTTAAGAATATTTAATTCTTCCTTGGAGCCAAATTTTTCAGCTTGCTTTGAAGGTTAAGCTTCTCTCAGCAACAAGGCAGTTGTTTCTCTTATTTAGAGAACTGCTCAGTAAATACAACTTGACTCCACAAAACAGGGTGAGATAAACAGCAACACACACACACACAAAAACCCTAAACCTCAGACCTCCATCTCCTTTCCCCACCTCCCAAACAGCCTCTAGTTTTACTGTCCTGTCCAAAACCAGCAGTGAATGAAGAAGGAAAAAAAACACAAAAAATCCCAACCAAACAACAAAACAAACAAAAAACCCCCACCTTGAAGCATTTTTTTTTTTTCAAATGTTCTTCATTCCCAGCACTCCAAGATGGGAGAAACTACAACCAAGTATCTACTTGCCACTAACCAATGTCATTATTAGTTTTTTTCTGTTATATCTCACTAGACTGGAGTTATTCATTATTTCTACATTGAAGACTGGCAATATGTGAATGAATATCGGCATCCTGTCAGCGTGAGAAAAATTTTTCCAGATCCCAGTGGAACAAGATTGGCTTTCATAGATGACAAAAGTGATGGTTTTGTCTATTGTCCAGTAAGTTAGTGTGGGATACCCATACAATTATATTTACAAGCAGTGTCTTCCAACTATCTAGTGTTTTTAATAGAAAATAAAGCTTATGTCACTCTAGCATGTATGCCTACAGAAGAAATTCTAGGGAGGCTTGAAGATAACTTAATGTCAGGAAAGAAAATCCATTGTATTAGATTGAGACAATTTATACTAAATTCCTAATCAGAAATTTTCAGAAATATATGTGTTTGTGCATTGAAATATAGATATTTAGTGAGATAAGAAGCACTGACAGTTACACTGCCTATCCTCATACCTTTTTTTATGAAAAATAAATAACATTCATGTAATATGCATTTTCTCCATTTACTTCCCTTCTGAATTAAACTATTGTGTTATTCAGAGTCAATGCTTGTAAGAAAACTTTTTCTTAATAGAATTTTTATATTTAGTCACTACTTATATTTTTATTGTTAATCATAACCAGAATGAATATTTAGTTTGTCTCCATACTCACTTGCTAATAATACTACTTCTGCATTATTTGTAGGTAAATGATAGATTATATGAGATTCCAAACTTCTCACCAACTATTAAAGGAATCCTGTGGGAAAACTGGCTAATGGATAAAGGTGTTTTTGTTGCTTTTGATGATGATAAAGTGTATACTTATGTTTTTCACAAGGATGCCATTCAAGGTACTGTAAATGCTTTTAAAAGCTTATCCACTGTTTTAGTTAATAGAGTAAAAACACACATAGAGTAAAAACACACCCTGTATCTTAATTTGTCTTAAACAGTTTTGTTAGCTGCATATAAAAATAAACAGTACTGCTGAAGTTTTGAAGTGCAACTGATAAAATACAAAACTAGTTGCTGTGTAGATTTCTCTGTAAAGTTCCAATAAGGCATTTTGGTCTTAACTCCCCATGTTTCTTGCTATTATAATAATCTCTGAAATTTACATATTGTGCTTCAATTGCATTTTCAAATGTTCATGAGAAGAATCTTAGGATCAGAGTGACAAAACTCATATTCACATACACTATTAATCAATTGTATTCATAGCTATTTCTGTATTTGTGAGAGAGAAATTCTAAGAAAATTACCTACAAATATTTGGAAAATGACTGTACTAGTTTAGAAGATGTAAGTTATGTATACTTTACCAAAAAATATGTGCTGTACAGTGAAAGGTGACTACCAGAATTAGAAATCTTGAATTACATTATTGCATCTGTGACTGCCCACTGCACTTTTAACATGTAGGAATTCTTAAAATGTCATCTTTTCTTCCCGATCTTTGAATCTAGGATCTAAGATTATTTTGGCAGGTGGCACGGAAGTCCCATTTTCCCATAAACCTTTGTTGTTGTATAATGGAGAATTAACTTGTCAGACTCAGAGTGGGAAAACAAACAATATCTATCTAAGAACTCACAGTTTCCTTGGCAACTTGAAAGACTTCGGACCTAATGAGCTGACACAAATGCTTACTCAGACTTTAATGTTGAAAAGGTACATCTGTGTTTTAATTATATTGTGTAAATTGTTTTTTTCCGTCTTAAAGCTCAGTACAGCATATCCTGGTGATTTAAAAATGTCATACTAAACATCGACAAATTAGATTGATCCATGGGTCTATATAGCTATCTGTGGAGACCAAGCAAAATAAGTGACTCGGTGGTTTATTTGTTTTCCACTGTCAAGGAAAGGTTTGAAATTTTTTTCCAAGACTGATTCAGGGTTCTGACAGTGGCTCTTCCAAAACTGAAGGCCAAAGGTGCTTCTTGCATATTCTCTTCCCACTGTAATGAAGCAACGCAAAATCAGTGTAATTGAAAGAATGCCAGAGTAGGGAAAGCAGATGGTTTCCTGAAAAAGTGTGGTAGAAACAGGAGAAACAGAACTATAAGTTATGCATTTGTATTTCCTTTCTTATTGACCTATCTCTCTCTCTCTTGCTTAGAAGTAAATGATTATTATGTTTTCCATACTTTAGTATTAGGAAAAAAATTTGGTGAGAGGGAATTTTAGGTACAAGAAATACTAGTTTTAAATGCAGTTTACCCTCTATAGGTTTTCTGAAGCGTGGGAGTTGTGCAGACTCCTGAATGACCAGTCTAGTTGGAATGAGCTGGCCAAAGCTTGCTTACATCATATGGAGGTGGATTTTGCAATACGTGTTTATCGGGTATCTGGTAATGCTGGGATGGTGATGTCACTAGAACAAATAAAGGTAAAATGTAAAGTCTCTGTTTTAAATAGGAAATATGGTGATTTAATTCTTCTTTAAGAATTGCTGAATTCTTATTTTTGTGGGGATTTTGTTGTTTTTTGTTGTGTTGGTTTTTTTGGTTGGTTGGTTGGTTGGTTTTTGTTTGGTTTTTTTTTTCAATAGAAGGTGAATTATTTTCAAGAGAATTAATACTTACAGAAAGCGTCCAAACCATGAAACTCTTACTTGGCTTTCTCTTAAAGTGGTTCCGGTCTCTGCTGGAATTCACAACATTCCTTTCTGTATTTGCTTGAATGCAGCAGAATATATTCATGTCTCAGGCATTTGGAGGCTCATTTTTTCACTCGTATTTTTGATAAAATGTTTAAGGCCGTTATTATTATTTATATTTAAAAAACAAAATAAGACAATGAAGAAAACCCAAGCAGATTCCAATTATACATCTGAAAGCATGCATGAAGTAGTACCTTAAAAATATACTTGTGCAAATTGCCAATTCTATACAGCGTTAGTTGTAGAGACTTTGAGCTACAATAAGAAAGTACTTTTTCTGATGTGTAGAATCCAGTCCATATGCTTGTAAAATGTAATGATATTTTGTTTTACTGTGCATACTAGCTTATGTTACTTACAACAATATTTTTTTGCTTTTGGACTACTTTTGCACCTATTATGTCTTTTTATAGGGAATAGAGGACCACAATCTTTTAGCAGGACATCTTGCCATGTTTACTAGTGATTTTAATCTGGCTCAGGATTTATATCTGGCATCCTCCTGTCCTATTGCTGCACTTGAGGTATTCACTTAAGATGCTTTTTTTTTTTTGCTGTTTTTATGTCCACCTTAATGTTGGAATATTTTACCTTCAGATTATTTTGCCCCTTTATGGTTTGTTCTTGCCATTGTGTGACTGACAGACATTCCTTTAGGATTAATTTCTCTCTCTTACAAATTGGCTGAATCTTCCTAGTATACTAGCTCTGTATTTGTATTTAGAATAATTTAAAGTTCATATCAGAATTCAGAATTTGATACTTGCATCAGAAAATCTTGCTTTCCTTGTTAATAGATGCGAAAAGACTTGCAGCACTGGGACAGTGCACTTCAGCTGGCTAAGCGTTTGGCCCCAGACCAAATCCCTTTCCTATCAAAGGAATATGCAGTGCAGCTGGAATTCACGTAAGTTCTCCTGTAGAGCTGCAGTATAAACATATTAAACCAATACTCATGCTCACTAGAGGATACTTCAGCTGACTGTATTGCTGAGAGAGGATTCTGAAGAGTAGTTTTGTAAGGATACTTGATGCTAGAGACATACATTAGCAAATAATAGTTACCTTTGATTAATTTCAGTATCTCTGGGTTCTTTGCAACTGGTAGGTCTGCTATATAATAATATCATCTACTGGATAAATACTTTGTTGAAGGCAAGTGCTTGGAAAACAGAGAAAGTTCACACCATGTACCACTTCTTACACTGGAAGAAAGCCTTTCCTTTTGCCTGTCTTGCCTTAAATACCCAGTAGCCTTCACCTTCTTACACATTTTAGGTAGAGGAGTGTCAAATTTCAAGTCTTTCAGTCCCTGAAAGAGAAAAGGTATTGACCATCTGCCATGATTTCAAAGTCTGTTTTATAGCTAATTTTTCCTAGATGAAACCTGGACTCTTGAATGTCTAAACCAAGAGGAAAAACTCTTGTCTGTTATTAGAGGTTTTAGATGATGACTTCCTCCTGGAACAGAGAGGGGACTGTTGTTGGTCACAGAAAGGAAGGAATGGAGGCAGTTGAAGCAATGCAACCATCTGTAACTTGAGTTCTGAATACGCCTAAGGGAAAAAAAATTGCCCTTTTTTTTATGTTGTGAAAATTCTAATAATTAGGAAAGTTTAGTTTCATGTATCTTCCCGAAAAATGTGAAAGTAGAGATGATATTATTGAGATGTATTTTGCAGATAGACTCTTTGCCTCTCTTTCAGGGAGATCTACTGGTCACAGTGTAACAGAATTGATAGAGGGGCTGCTTCTGTGACCAATAGCTTGATAAAGTGCATGGGAAGTGCCATGACACACTGTGTAACTGTCTGTCTCTTGTATACTTCACATCCTTATATGGAGCTGTTAGGTCTAAAGCAAGATGGGTAGGTGGTAGGAAGGTAATAATCTCTTCCTATTAAAAATATTCTTCTATATAACTTCCAATTTTCTTCTAGGGGTGATTATGTTAACGCTTTGGCACATTATGAGAAGGGAATCACTGGAAACAATAAGGTAATTCCTTTTTAGTAGTGATAGCATACTACACATTAAATTGTCATGTTTCAGACTCAAATTTATTTTTTTTTTATTCATCTCTAAATCTGTATGACTGTTACTTTTGGAACAGTAGTCTTTGCTCTTCTCTTTTTTCTAATGTACAGAATCATGCTTTCTGGAGGTATAAACCAGTATGGCCATTGTTTTAACATGGCATAGCTAGACCTAGGTTTTTATAATTCGAGCAGTTTCATTACAGATATGCAAATATCGGAGAAAATGTTGCTAGGATTTTAATTGTTATAACAAAAGTCCTAATTATTCCTTTTGTTCTTCTCTACTGAATTGTTATCTATATAAAGACAAGCAAGGATTGTGTTAGAAAATAAACATCATATTCAGTAGATCCTTCCTTAGTCTGGCATTATTTCCCCTAATATCTGAAAAATGTCTATTATGAAGCTCCTTAAATGATAATAGGGGAACATAGTAGGGGAAATAGCAATGTTTTCTGAATTTAAGCCATTTGGCTTTATGAAACTTTATGGATTTATCAGTGGCCTTACCCCCTCCATTAAAAAAAACAACCAACAAAAAAAACCCAACTCATGGAAATATCCTGCTTGTAGTTTCTCTATTTCTCTAATGCTGGTGTTGGAGGAAGAAAGAGGAGAGTAGTACTGAGCTATCTGTAAAACATACTCTTCTCATGTCTGCTTGATATGGACAAATCTTGTAAGTAAAATGTAAGAATTAAAGACAAAGCTTAAGAAGAAAACTGAGTTCTCCTAAATAAGTGACAGCTGCAGCTAGGCAAAAATTTTGAGACAAAAATTGATTTAACTAAGTCCATGTAATGTTCTGTTAATTTATTTCAGTGTGCGGTTACTGTAGCTTTTGTGACTTTATATTTCTGATGTGTAATGTATAGTTACTGCTTTTCATTGATTGCCAGTACCAGGAACATGATGAAGCTTGCCTTGCTGGAGTGGCTCAAATGTCCATTCGAATGGGAGATATCCGTCGAGGGGTAAACCAGGCCATTAAACATCCCAGTAGGTTACTAAAAAGAGACTGTGGAGCTATTTTGGAGAATATGAAGGTATTTAAAAGAGTTAATAAAGCTACAGCCAAACATATTTACTTATTAAGCTATTTATTTTGTTATAATCTTAATTTAGAAATGACATTTTAATGATTTCCTATATTGTAGCAATTTTCAGAAGCTGCTCAGCTGTATGAAAAGGGACAGTATTATGACAAGGCAGCATCAGTATACATCCGGTGTAAAAACTGGTAAGTACAGGTATCAGGGAACTGTTATACTTCAGAGGATGTGCTGTGGTGCTCTTTGGAAAGAAATGATTGTCTGGATAGCACAAATGTCTCATTAATCACGTGTCATTGATTTTATTGTTCTCTCCTCCAAGCTTAGACAAGAACAGTGTTGTCTCGGAAGCTTATGTAGTTAAATGTATTCTTACTGTAAATGGGAGATAGTATTCCTTTGTTCCTTCTTTTCTTTGTGTTATGTTTTAAGATACTTGCAGTTTCAAATCCTTTGTGAGGACATGCACACACACAGACACATTGAGTTTAGTAATTTCATTTGTGTAGTTACTGTTTAGTTCTTCAGATTTCTTCAGATATAAAACACATAGCCAAGACTGAATATTCAGACTGAAATAATTCTAAGTTTCTGGTTCAAGTGGAGTCTGTATCATGAGTAGTCAAAATCTCTGGCATTATGTTCAATACATTTTTAATTTTTTTTTAAACAAATTTGATTATTGTCAAGTTTCCGGTGGAAAAGTATAATTTCCTGAGAGATTTAAGGGCTTAATTCTTGCCTACTTATATTTTGTGCGCTTCTAATGTTAAGAACTGATTGGAACAGAGATCAGAAAGACCCCTTCTCTTTCATACCAGTGCTTTAAAAGTTAGGTTGGAACATTAGGTTCATGTAAAAAGAAAAATTTGATTCAATCATACAAGTGTCAATGTCATCAGACCAAGAGAACACTTTGTTAAGTAGAATAATTTGCATATACCGATAGCTTTGATTTGGGAAGTGGGAGGTAACAACCTATGGCCTTAAGCACATAGTCACAGGAGTAACCACAACTGTGCCTGCCACAACTGTGCCTGTACTGGTCCTCTTTTGTACGCCTTTGCACACTCTTTCAAGTTATAGTTTTATTACTGTGCTGCTTTTGTAGATGAATTAGAGGGGTAAAAATGGTAGTTCTGGCACTTACGCTTGCACATCTCAGACTCTAAAAGAGAAGATGCCATCCTTTAAGCCCTTATATTCATGAACCAGTCTATAATTTCCAGTTCTTGCATTTATAAAGTGCAGCTTTTTGAAAATATTTCAGTGCCTTTAAAGCTTATACATTATGTTAAATTACTACTTCTTTAGCCTCCTTATCAATGTTCATATAAATATGCCTGTTTTACTGGCAAATATTTGAAACCAGATACATTTATTAAATAACTGTTATCTTGTCTTTCTAGGGCAAAGGTTGGTGAACTTCTTCCTCATGTTTCATCTCCAAAGATTCACCTACAATATGGAAAGGCCAAAGAAGCAGATGGCAGGTGTGTTTGAATGCTTATCTTTTTTTTTTTTAATAAAACATGTTGTTATTATTGCTACATTTCTTATTATTATACATTACTCTTTTTGGACTTTCAATTTGGCATGAAATAGCCTTGTGAAAATGTATTATGAAATATGTACATTTAAGATGTTGTGTAAAGGTTTTAAACAAAATCTGCCCTTCCACTAGTATCAAAGATGTGTTTCTAATTTCTCTCAACATTAATATCATTTTAACAAAAATCATTAAAGGTTTTAAAATACGGCACCCAGTGCAATATTCCTCCTAGCAGAGTGTTGGAAGTTCAGTTTGCTTCTAATGACTCCTCAGTTGTGATTTTATTTTTTAAAGGTCATTCAAAGGGACAGTAATCATGACAGAAAAATTTTCATTCTAGAACCAAATTACTATTATATTTTAATGGCCGCACTTAAAAAATATTGAATAATGTGAAATAATGTGAATTTAAATCCCCAAAATAGGTTCTGTTTAATCACAGTATGTAGTTTCTACTACTCCTTACCTGTATGCTTCAGAATAATGGTACTTTATAATACAAAACAGCAACAATGTTAAATGTTTGCATTGATGAGACTAGAAAATATTTGTGGCAGTTGCGTAGTGTGAGCATGAGAAATTTCTCAGTCTTGTTTACGGAACAGAAAAGAAGACTCATTTTTTAAATCATACAGCTAATTACCATCTGTTTGCTTTTATTTGTTCTCTCACTCCCAAGTGATTTCGTACGAAACTGATGGGACAGGTGATGTTTGCTTATAGAAGAAATGAACTGCTTTTAAGAAACACCAAAAGGGATGTAAACTCTCAGAAATAAAATACTGCATGTTTCTTTCATGACATATTGTAAAGAGTTACTTAAAAGTTAGGAAAACTGATGTGGGACTGTTCTTTTGCAGGTACACAGAAGCTGTGATAGCTTATGAGCATGCAAAACAGTGGGACAGTGTAATTCGACTATATTTGGATCACCTTAATAATCCTGAAAAGGCTGTTAATATTGTGAGAGAAACACAGTCTCTTGATGGAGCAAAGATGGTGGCCAGGTAACGATCATATTACGCAGGTTAACAAAAAAGGATTAAAGAGTCCGTACCCCTTGTAGAAGTTGGTGCCATTTGCTAACACACCTGGTTATTGGTACTTGGCCAGTGACTATATATTTCAGTTTATTGATTTGAGTTCTCTAAAATTTGGATAGCTAAACAGGTACTGATCTCTTTTTTTTTTTTTTTCCCCTCTTTTTTTTTAACTTTCTGAATAAAATTATATTAACCTAAAGGAATAAATTTAGACAATAATAAAGGTTGCCATGCTGAATTATTTATACTAAGTTAATTTTAGTAAACTATTTAAAATAATCCATGTATAAAATAAATTAGAAGTTTTTCATAATTGTAGGCCACAAGATATTCTATATTACTAAAACATTATGCTAATTAGCACTAACATATTGATTTGTTCATTCTGATTAGATTCTTTCTGCAGCTTGGTGACTATGGTTCTGCCATCCAGTTTCTGGTCATGTCCAAGTGCAATAATGAAGCTTTCACATTAGCTCAACAACACAACAAGATGGAGATTTATGCTGACATCATCAGTGAGTATTCCAGGTTAATAGTTTGCTTGCAATATACTTCCAAATTTTATTGGTTTAGACCAATTTAAAATCATAAGAGAAGGGATGTTGTTTTTTTTTCCCAGCCTTTTCCATTTCCAGTCACCATGGACAGATTTGGCAATCTGTGTCTAATTCAGGCCTACTGGTTAGCCTTTGCTTTCAGCTTAGGTTTCTCCCTTGGTCTTCAGTCCAAGTTGTTTTCAAATCTTGCCCATGCTAGAGTTTTTTCTGTCTATCCATAGAGATAAAGCATTTGTCTAGATTATTTTCTTGTGTCCATAGAGGATTCCTGTTCTTTGACCTTGTTATACAAAGTAGTACTTTCCCAGAACTGAGAATTTTGCTGGTATAGTTCTTTATTTTTATTCCTTCTTTTCCTTTTTTCATGGTTTCAGCTCTTTCCTTAATTTTTGTATCAATTGTCTTTCCTTTTTTTTTTCCCTTTAAGGCCCTTGGTGGCCATCTCTTGTCTCAGTGAGAGAGGTGACCACTACTGTTCAGCTCTTTCTTATGCTTTCTTCCTTCTCTCCATTTTAAAATAGGATGTATCAAATTGCAATCTAAGTGGGGTCTAAAAGGGTTTGAAACTAATTCCGGAGTAGTGGCTGTCTTTGGTTTAGATGTGTACAGTAAAATAGAGTCTTGGTTAGAAGATCAAGTAGTAGCCGTGCTACCACACGGTTACATTAGTCTGATAGTCTTATTCTGTGCGATAAGGATATACTCACATGGTCTTAAGCTGTGAAGATAATTCAGGTGATGATCAAATAATCACTTGCTCTCTTTTATTGTTGACAAACCATAATGGAAAAATTAATTAGTAGGTCATACGCTATTTTATTATGTCTGTTAAAAAAACTGTTAAAAAAGTCTGTTATTGGCTTCAAGCTTAAACAAGGTAGGTTTAGACTGGACACTAGGAAAAAATTCTTCAGGGAAAGAGTGGTGGGATATTGGAATAGGCTGCCCAGGGAGGTGGTTGAATCGCTGTCCCTGGATGTGTTTAAGCATCGCTTAGATGTAGTGTTGGAGGATATGGTCTAGGGGTGAACTTGTAGAGTAGGGTGAATGTTTGGACAAGATGATCCCATGGGTATTTTCCAACCTAGATGATTCTGTGAAACCAGAAATCCCATTATGGGATAAAACATATAGAAACAATTATTTCACTGCACTGTTAGTTCCTAATGTCTGACACTAAATCTAATTAAATAGGAAAAAAAGTGTATAAGACATAATTTGAGCCTAGGTGGCTTTGGTTTTCTTCGAATATCAGTAGAAAAAAAACAAACCAGAAATAGGAGTTTGTTCATTCAGTAGAGTTTTTATCTTACTTAATAAGAATACTCTGCTATCATTGCTGTCTATCTGTTGCAGGTTCTGAAAGTACTACCAATGAAGATTATCAGAGCATCGCACTATATTTTGAAGGAGAAAAGAAACATTTTCAGGCGGGAAAATTTTTCTTGCTATGTGGTCAATATGAACGGGTCAGTACTTAAAGGATAAAACAGTGATAGTCATCGAAACTGTTCAAAATCCAGTACTTGAAAATCAGGGAAGTTCATGATAAACTTTAGCTGCCTTAACTGATCACATTCTGATATTTTTAAAAAGTGTAAAAAAAAAGTAAACTATTTATAGTTATAATTACATACCTTATATTTTATGAATTATACACTGCCATGCACAAAACTTTTTCACAGCAGTAGAAGCTCCAGGTGGATTAATGCTATGCTATACTTGGTGAATCTCTGAATGTCATAAACAAAAAAATAGAATTTATTTATATTTTATTAGCTTGACCAATGAAGACTTAGTTGCTTACTAATTAATTTAATACTGTAGCATGCCCTAATTTAAAGGAAATATGTTAATTGAAGTATATTAATTGACACATTTCCTTTTGATCTGTTACAGATCAGTGAACTGGCGCTTATTAAATGTTTCACATTTGCATACAGAACAAATACCAAAAAGATATCACTGATCTTTGAAAATGACAGCCATTGTAGGTGACCACTCCTTCAGCTGGGACATATTGGGGTCCAATGGCATAGTAATCAAATTCTTCTTATCATATTGCTGTGAACATCTTTCACAATGAGATGAAGTTATACATCAGTATTTGGTAAAAACTCCACTCTTCTTTCTTGCAGGAATATCTGTAGTGTATGTGGTTATCCTTATGGCTGTAAAATACAATCAAGATGAGCATTCAGTGTCTGTCAAAATGCAGAGAGAAATAACGATAAAAATCAGGGAAATGTTAATTTTATGTGCCTCAGTTTTAATTTTTTTTCTTGTATCATTTTAGGCATTGAAGCACTTTATGAAAAGTCCAAACACAGAAGATAACTTGGCTATAGAAATGGCAATTGAAACAGTAAGCAACTTTGATAAAATAAAAAATTCATCTTTTCAAGAGGTTTAACTTCAGTATTATGACATCTTCCTAGTGTCAGATTGTAAATAGAAGGAAAACTGCATCAGTAAAGGTGATATCTAAACATTAAAACAAGTAGAATAAGCTAATACTGACTCCAGAAGAAAATGTGGTTTTGGTCTTCCAAGGAGGGTTTATGATTTCATTCAGTTTTTTATGCTTGGGTGTCAGAATTTTCTTAGAATTTTCTTTTTTAGCATTATCTATGTTGACGTTACCTGTATTATACAGTTTTTTCACTTTTGCTGATTTTTCCAGGCAGCACACTATGTTTAGAGAGGTCAGTGTGCCTCCATTCTCACTCTCTGTCACAGAATTATAAACCAGTTGACATCGGAAGGAACCTCTGAAGGTCATCTGATTCAACCCCCCTGCTCAAGCAGGGCCATCTAGTGCAAATTGTCCAGGACTATGTCCAGATGGCTTTTGTGTATCTCTGAAGAGGGAGACTCCACAACCTCCCTGGGCAACCCGTGCCAGTGCTTGGTCACCCTCATAGTGAAAAAGTGTTTTATGATGTTCAGATGGTACCTCATTTGTTCTAGCTGGTGCCCATTGGCTCTGGTCCTGTCGCTGGGCACCACTAAAGAGAGCCTGGCTCCTTCCTCTTTGTGCCCTCCTTTCAAATATTTATATAATGGACAAGATCCCTTCTCTTCTCCAGCCTTCTCTTCTCCAGCTGCAACAGTCCCAGCTTTCTGCAGCCTTTCCTCACGAGAGATGTTCCAGGCCCTTCATCCTCTTAGTGGCCCTTTGCTGTCCTCTCTGCGAGGAGCCCCAGAACTGGACAGACTATTCCATCCAGACGTAGCCTCACTTGGAGTAGAGGGGAATGATCACTTGCATCATCATGCTGGCAACACTCCTCCTGCTGCAGCCCAGGATGCCATTAACCTTCTTTGCTGCAAGGGCAGAGTAATGCCTCATGTTCAACTTGATGACCTTCAGGTCCTTTACAGCTGAGTTGCCCCCAGCACATGGGGGTATTCCTCCCCAGATGCAGAATTTTGCACTTCCCTTTGTTGAACTTCATGAGAAAGGAGTTGTGTCAGCCTGTTTCTCCAGCTTGTCAAGGACCCTTCAGATGGCAGCACAACCCTCTGGTGTGTCAGCTACTCCACCCAGTTTTGTACCAAGCAAACTTGCTAAGGGTGCACTCTGCCCCTTCATCCAGATCATATTGAACCCAGTATTGACCCCTGGGGTACACTGCTAGTTACTGGACTTCAACTAGACTTTGTGTTATTGATCACAACCCTCCAGACCTGGCCATTCAGCCAGTTTTCACTCCATCTCACTACTCATCCAGCCCATACTCGATCACTTTCTCTATGAGGATATTATGGGAGACAATGTCAAAAGCCTTTCTGAAGTCAAGGTAGACAATATCCACCACTTGCTGCTCTCAGCTTCCACTGTCAGACAGGAGACCAGTTGCAGCATCAGTCTTACAAACATCTTTTGGTTTTCATCCTTATTATCTCCAAAGATTTATTTTCCATCCCTAAAATAAGAAATTTGGGATGAAGCAGTCTATGCTTAGTTATTTTGCTCATGATCTCCAAAATTCTGCAGTCATAGGATCTCCAGCTCATGCTGCACCTCACTAAGTGTGAACTTGCTCTGTTTCTTAAGATTTCCTTTGAGATAGTATATACTGGAAACCTGCCTAAGATGGCCCATTGCCAGGTTCCATCTGAGCATCCACTGAGACTTTCACTTTCTGTCATCCAAACCATGCTCAGACTGCCTCTGTTCCCTTGAAGAACCCACAGCTTTGAAAATCTTGTTCGATATTACTAGTGTTTTTCAGACTCTTAAACAGTAGATCTGATTCTGCATATTGCTAGCACAGCTGCTCTCGAAGCCATCTCACAAAGCTGTTGTCAGGGTCTGTCAGACTCAGGTTTGAGGTGTCTAATGCTTTCCTCTGCATCCAGATGTTTGAGCCCAAAATGAATAAACTGAAGGCGATGAAACAGCTCAGAGACTGTTGCCGCAGCAGTACCATATGTATCCCTGTGGAATCTCTGCATCTCAGACGTAGTTTTGAGACTGTCTCTTCAACTGGCCAGGTAGTGCTGACTCTATTTGAGCGACCAGCACTGAGTATTCCTCTGAGATACAAATTGTGCTGGGTCGATAGGCACAGCTTTGTGACAGCAGGCTTCAACACATGGTCCCTAGATTCAGACACCTTCCCAACACTGAAGCAGAGGAACAGTTCAAGCTGGTAGAGACCTATTTAGATATAATCCCCTATCATAATACATTAAAAAATAAATATGAACTACTGCATGTCAAAGCTGATGGACCAAGTAATCATCTGCTTTGAACACAAAGAACAACAACAACAAAAAAATCATGTTTTAAATCTATCCAGTTTCAGTGGTTTTATGAAAAACCTCCTTCTAAATAGATATTTTTTCTTTCACTTTCACACCATAATTTATTCTGTCTTTCTTTAATAGGTGGGACAGGCAAAAGATGATGCCCTAACAAATCAGCTGATAGACTATCTTATGGGAGAGAGTGATGGCATGCCCAAGGTATTGTATTTATATCACTAATATTGTGTCATGTTGCTGTGCTGTAAGATCTTTTGAGCTTATTTAGGCCTAAAATTTTTGATAGGCACAGATTGTGTTTTAGCTTAATTTAATTAAGGAGAAAGACTTGTATGATCCCTCTGTGAGTCATTCACCAATAGCTTTAGTTTCAGAAAGGAATTAGCCATCTTAGATACAATCACCTTCCTTCAAGCTTTATGAAAGCAGGTAGTTGGACAGAGGAGATTCTAATTAATGCTCACACTGAGGTAAAGAGACAAAATTTAGCTCTCTATTCACGCCAGTTAGCCACCTGGCTGTTGCCTTTCCCAGATGGGCAGTCAGCATGTGTGTGTCTCAAGGCTAAGCTACAGCACTGATCTCTTCTTGTGGTGTGGGGACTTGGTCTAACTGTAGCAGTGGAAGAAAGTAGGGTAGTAAATAAAAGATGAAGGACAAAAACTCAAAGATGATTAGGGTACATTATGTCCTGTATTCACACATCAACACAAGACGTAAAAAGCTGTGGACAGATTTTCAAAATTAGCAGCTCCTTGTTGATTTCTGAAGTGATTAATGACCATGTTTTCAAAAACAAATCTCATTGCCACTTAGATTACTTGAAAATGGAATGGCTTCATGTAGATGTCCATATGACAGTTAAGCCTTATTTAAAAAAAAAACAAACAAAAACCTTTCTTTCTAGATATCTTATTATGTAGAAGTATTTATTTTAAACTCAAATTGATTATTGATAGAGTGAGTTTCATCTGCAGGTGTAGGCTGTAGTTCTGTAAACTAAACCACAGAGTTACTGTTCTGTGTTAGAGAAAAAATTGCGTATTTCATTTATGATACAAACCCAGGAAGCACATTTGAAGATTTTTTTGCCAACAGACTTTTCTAACATGGAAGTTTGATTAGCAATAGGAGAATAAAATACTGTGGACCCTGATTTTTGTGTTTTCACTCGTTGTCATCAGATCCCTAGAACCTTAAATTGTTGTGTTGTTTTGTTTTATTTTTTTAATACTATTTAGAAGGTGCTTAGTGAGATAAGAGGTGCTCTGTGCTGTAAGGCTTCTTCTAATGTGTGATCCATTAATGCAATTTAGAAAGCACTATTACCCTTTCTTCTGAGTTTCCTTTTTCAAAGCAAACCATTCACTGGGTGTACAAAAAGGCTTTTGGCAGACTCGGAGACTCATCTTTATCTCTCTTGTGTATTCAGTTTGGGGAGGTGGAAGATAGGTGTTCACAGATTTTTGTGTATTAGTTGCCAGTGCCATAGCTTGGTAATAAGGGGATTGTTCACTAAGCAGAACATAGGCTAGATCTGTGCAACACAAGTAGTAGATTTTCACCATATTCCATTACTATGATTATTTTTTTTTCCCCCAGGACAGATTAAAAATGTCCACTGTAAATATGATGTTAGATATCATCAGCATTTGAGGTCAAGATAACAAACAGCTGATTTGCAGAGTGACTGCTCAGGGCCTATCTGGTTTCTCTGAGTTTGAGCTATAGAAAACCAGGCTTCACAGCCTATTTTTTGGCTTTGATGTCCATAGAGTTTATGGTACATTCAGTCATATTTGGGCTTGAGTTATGTAAATAAGTGGTTAAGCCACTTGACGTTTTACTGCCTGTTACAGCATAGCTTGCATTGTGAGCTAAGTGTCACTGCATCTGTGTCTTTCTACCGTGAAAGCCAGACCTCAAGTGTGGACATTGTAGTCTGTAATTAATTCCTTAGTCAAGGACTTAAAGGTCTCATAGAAACAGTAGATACAGTCAGGTGCAAAATGATACAAGTAGAAGAGTAAGTTCTGCCTTACTGAGGGGAATAAGGTCTGGTAACCATGGAGATGATGTGGTCTTGGTGCTGTAAGTTTATTTCACCCTTAATATTACAGCTGCAGCTTATGATACTGTTGGGAGATTAGAAATTCTGGCTCTTTCCTCTTTGCATGGTTCTTAGAGATTAAGAGTTTGTATTTTAGACTTCCACAGACTAGACAGTTGTTGTCCAAGCCCCCTTTGCTTTTATAAAATTAAACAAACAAAAACCAAATGAACGTAGAAAAACCCACAAAACTTCTGTCTCTTTATTATTTACCTGTAATTTGAAATGTGATAAGAGAATCAAAACATAGTGAAACAAAATTCAACTGCAAGATACCAGAAGAGAATGAAGCCATTGGAGGCATCATAGGAAGAATCTGTGCAGCATCAGTGTAAGCAAAAAAATAATTTCATATTTATGCTTGAAGTTGGGTGGACAGAAACTGTAGCATCCGTTCTCTTTTCCAGAGCAGTAGCCTGGCCATCTGTTTGAAAGAAGTGCAGAGCACTAGATAAGGGAAGCGAGCTACAGTGTGATCTCCACAGTGAAGATGTTCTAAAGATTTTAGAGAACATTTAGGAATTTTATGAATGCCATAATTGTCATATTTAACATTGTTTTGAACTTCAGTGTAGAGCTTTCTTTCCCTTGTTTAAAAGCTCTCTCTTGTTCTTCCGAATGCTTTAATCCAATCTGCCATAGTCTCTCTCAGTGAGTAACAAAATTTTACTTTATCAAATCATACATATTTGCTTTAAAAATCTACTTTAAAAAACAATCTTTATCTTTTTTCTGCTATGGAGACTGTTTTTGAAATTAGCAAGCAAACAGGGTTGTTCTTAGAGAATAGCAGCTGGTGTCTGTGGTGGTATTTTTGTAAAGCTGAAAGTCAGAGTGAACAGCAGAAACTTGCTAATCCCTTCAAGCCTTGATCTTCAAACCAGGTCATAACTCACAGCAGCCTGATCACTTGAACCTTCCTCAGCCAGTAATTAATATGGCATTATAATGAAGTACCAAAATATTTTTTTTTTGGCTTTGCTTACCAAAATTGTTGCTAACTAATTTTGCCAACTAATTATAAACTATTTATTAAATGTGTTACTATGTCAGCTATTGTATTTGTTGACTTGACTCTGTAAAGATTCATCATTTGCCATGTGTGTTGTTTTGTAACTTTCCAGGAATTGTTATCTAGCAAGATTCTGCTGGTTTTTCTGTGCATATTTTCGAAGTACATGTGTTTTAAAAAGCAAAACTAAACTAAAATCAGGGCTAAAATATTTCCAAAAACCTTAGGAAATCTGTGGTCAATTGAAAATCCCTTCCTGCAGTTTTTGCCTTTAAAAAGGATGACTTTGAAGGTTAGAACGTGAAAGTAAAACATAAGACTGACTTTTTTTTTTTTTTTTTTCCCCTGAACTCTGGCTGCCATGTAAGTCATTTGAATATATTAAGTAAAATATAATTAGGGACATAGCAAATGCCATATAAGACCACTGATCCTGTCCATGCTGGAACAAGATCCTCCTGCTGCAGTAGGAGAAAAGGAAGAAGCAGCCTGGATGGGGAAGAAGTACAGCCTTCTGCTATTGTCAGTGGTGATTTGGAGATGTCAGAAGTTGGGAGGAATTTCATCATAATAGGTTTTGGTTTACCCCATTCAGGGAATAGCAGTTTTCCTTTTTAATACAGTTTACAGTGAATCCACTAGTATATATAGTTGTGGTTACTTTATTATCCAGAGAACTATTTAATTATTGTTAAATTATGGTTCTTAGGATGTTTGGCCTTTTGATCCTATGTTATTTAAAATTTTGCTTCATGATTAGTTTAAAAATAATTACTTTTTGGTCACTTAATGTTTTTTCTTAGGAGTTAAAAACGAGAATTTAATGTGCCTTTTTTCTTTATGTCAGTCTTTTTCTCTTGCTTTTATTTCTGTGATTTTTAATCACTTTTTTTCTTGGATCTCAAGCAGGGAGTTAAAGTTTCAAGTCATTTTCTTTATAAGGAAATGTCTTTATATCTTTCATATTTCTGTTCCTTTGAATTTCTGCTTTTTTTGCGATGTGTTTGGGACTTACATACAAAACTCACACGGTTATCCAGAGAACAGCACAACATGGATTAAGACAATTTTTTTTAAAGAAATTCTTATACCATTTCAACATAGAATACATATTGTAAATGTTTGGGTTTACTCATATTGCGGGACTGGTTGGTTTGTTTGGTTTTTTTTTTTTGGTAAGCTGTCTGCAAAGCTACCAGTCTCGTCTTTTTTTTTCTGATTTGTGTATTTTAAGTTGGAACCACACCATTATATGCAATATTTAATCTTTCTTAGTTAAAAGATTGTATCTTTAGTACTGATTTCTAAAATGGGATAAATAAAAAGTAAAGATATAAAATAGTGGCAGTAACCCAGGGTTTCTTTTCACTTTTGATAGTTCCTTTTGATTATAAACAAGGTCATTTTACTTTACATTTTAGCTGTATTTTTAGGAATGGCCTCTATTGAAGATTTTTCTCAAAATCCATATGGAAGACTAATTCTCTTTTCTCTTGTGGATTTTTTTTTTTTTGAACTGCTAGCAATTTGAGTGTACTTTACAAAAATAGAACTTGCTTGTTTTCTTCAGTATTATCATCTTGGGGTTTTTTTAAAGTCTTCTTTATAATTATCTCACTAATTTTCCTGCTGTTGGATTGCCAGCTCTTGGTTGGATACAGTTTTGATACATTACATGATTCAAGAACAGACAAAGTACCAAAGTACATAGTATAGCAAATTATAACTTAGATGCATTTTATTAGCGGATTATGCCCTTAATTTTCAATTTTTTTTAGCTGTCTTGGATGTCTGCCAAATCCCAGAATAATACACTCTTTAATGGCCAGATTTTGTCATCCACACTAGACAGTGTTTGCATCTGGACCTCTAACACAATATAAACACCTTTAGCAAGATTCCAGTTTCTAAAAAGGAATCCTTTGGGTTTTCTGCCATCATAAATGCCACCATAAATGCTTACACATTTGAAGTTACTGGGTGTCCACCTTGATGGCTCTCTGTGTGCCTAATGGTCTGTGGCTTTCTGCATCCATATTGACAGGGCTTGGCAGCTAATTGCTACAGCTTACTTAGGTCCTCAGTGTGTTTATCTGACTGCACTAATGGCCAAAACTTGTAGGGGAATGCAGCAATGTAGCATAGCTAAAGCATGTTGACATGAAGAGCTTTTCATGAAACAAGCCAGTTCGTCCACTTTTCTTAAAGAAGGGGGGGAATATAGCAGTATCTATTCATTTAGCATGAATTGCTTTTCTGATTTCATTCAGGATGCCAAGCACCTATTCAGTTTATACATGGCACTGAAGCAATACAGGGAAGCTTCCAGAACTGCTATAATAATTTCTAGGGAGGAGCAGTGTTCAGGTAAGTCCATTTTCTCTGATGGCAGCATCTCTGACACTACATCCCTGCAGTACTCTAGGGTACCCTTATTTATACAGGATTATACTTAGAAAAGTTATGTATCCGTTCTTTTAGTTATATTCAAGTTTAATTTTGAATTTGAAATAGTCTTTGTGAAGAAGTTGGGACTCATACCTAGGTATTAAATATAGGAAAAAAGAAAATTGTGGAAGATACCTGCATTCCGTATTACATTCAAGTAAACATCATCATTAAGATTGCCTGCAACTTTTATGTATATTACAGGTCTTAGAATTGCAGTTTGAACATGCGGTTTCTGACTTGCGTGCTGATCCTGTAGTCTTTGCATGTGATCCCCGCCCCCCCCCCCCCCCCCCCCGCCGCCGCCGGCGCCGTATACCTGCGGGTGGCGGGCCCGCCCTCCTCCCCACAGTT
>JANHFX010002186.1:37787-59557 GCA_027560015.1 Chloroceryle amazona
TTAAAATTCCAGTTTGAACAGGCGGTTTTTGGCTTGGGTCGTTATCCTGTAGTCTTTGCTTGTGATTTCCCCCCCCCCCCCCATGGGAGATGTGCACAGAGGATTTCTGCTGGAGTGTCAGATACCTGCTTACTTAAGCCTTGTTTTCCCCTGTAACAGGTAACTGAAGTTTGAAATAAAAAAAAATAGAAGGACAGGGCTAGAAGCAAAATAGCTATCACCTCCATTTATTTGCTCTCCTTTGTAGCCATGGCAACAGCCCTACCCTATCACTGCTTGCTTTTTATTTCAACTAAATTAAGAAAAAAAATCTATAAAGGAAAAATAGCAGCCTCAGGAACATCCCAGGCAAATTAATAGTTATGGACTGCTCTTCAGCATTGGGCTGAGGCATGGGAAACCAGTTAAACCCTTGGCCAACATGATCTCCCAGTTGTAGCAGTGAATAATCATAGAATCATTTAAGTTGGAAAAGAATTTCAGGATCGAGTCCAATTGCAAACCTAACACTGCCAACGCCACCACTAAACCATGTCCCTAAGTGTCATATCTACACATCTTTTAAATACCAGCAAGGGATGGTGACTCAACCACTTCCCTGGGCAGCCTGTTCCAGTGCTTTACCGTCCTTTCTGTGAAGAAGTTTTTCCTAATGTCCAATGTAAACCTTCCCTGGTGCTACTTGAGGCCATTTACTTTTTACTTAAGAGAACAGACTGACCCCCACCTTACAATGAGCTTCCTTCAGGTAGAGAGTGATAAGGCCTCCCTTGAGCCTCCTTTTCTCCAGGCTAAACAATGCCAGGTTCTTCAGCTGCTTCTCATAAGACATGTGCTTTAGGCCCTTTACCAGCTTTGTTGCCTTTCTTTGGACATGCTTCAACACCTCAGTGTCCTTGGAGTGAGGGTCCCAAAACTGAACACAGCATTCAATGTACAGCCTCAGCAGTGCTCTGTAGAAAGGGACAATCACTTCCCTAGTCCTGCTGGTCACACCATTCCTGATAGAGGCCAGGATGCCTTTGGTCTTGGCCACCTGGGCACACTGCTGGCTCGGGTTCAGTTGGCTGTCTATCAACACCCTCAGGTCCTTTTCCACTGGGCAGCTTTCCAGCCACTCCTCCCCAGGCCTGTAGCATTGCAGGAGGTTGTTCTGACCCAAGTGCAGGACCCAGCATTTGTGCTAATTATTCAAGCAGGAAATGTGAAGTCTCAAAGGTTTAGTTATTTACTAGCTTCTCTGAATCTGAAAACTTCTATCTGAACCCCAGTATCTCACACTATATTTCATATTCCCTATAAGTATGGGTGTGTGCTGCAGCAGTGTAATAAGAAGCAAAGTAATTTTTCTTATTAAAATCGCCAGTCTTGCAGTAACTTCCCTGTACAGAGGCACAGTTTTAGATTGTCCCCCTTCTTCCTTCAGGGGATTTCAGTGAGTTTGATTCTGAAGTTTGCACCAGTAGAGTTTATTCTTTCCTTTAAAGTCAAACTGCTTGGTATTTTCCTTTGGGCGTGCCATTTTAGGTGCAGTGTTCCTTTAATTTTTCATGCTATGTTACTGCCAGTATAATAGGATCAGTCTTAACATCATGAGATTATATAAAAACAATTTAATGTTGTTTTCCAGCAGCTAATCCTGGAGTGATATTTAGCTCCCTTACACAAATTCCACTGGCTCATTCAATTGTACAAATTGCTCTATAAAGTAAAAATGTTTGCAAATAGAGAAATGTAGAGAGAAAGGAAATTTTGGATTCAGTTGTTTCAACAAAATTTTTCCTAAATTCCTGCAGCTGCAAAGAATATGACTTCCTTGTACTCTAATAATGAAAAAAAAAAAAGCACCCCAACAAACCAACCGAAAAAACCAAACAGCTGTCTGAGTGGGCTAACCACCAAGTGCTGGCTGTTTTCAGCTGTGCTGATAATCTAATGAAATCCTGCACTGCCTGGGCAATCCTCAGTAGTAACCTTGAAGTAGTATAATCTTGTGGATTAACAGTCAGATTCTAATTATCTCTCTGAAAGGCTTTGGCTTTGGTAGCTTGCAGAGGTGAGGAGTTGTCAAAGCAAATTATAAAGTATGTTAAATTAAACAGCTTTTGAGTATCTGACAGTGGAGAGGTAACATCTCTAAATGCGCTAAAAATATCTTTTCTCCTCTTTATTGTGGAAGCAATGTATTGGATACAGCATCTTCAACTTTTAAAGTTTCATTATATGAAATTGTCATCTCCATATGTATTTTGCTACTGTTTAGATGACTTCTGCCAGTGTAATTTTTCTTATTTAACTCCCTGACTGATGGTGTTCAGGATGCTGTGATAGCAGCTGCTTAGGACTTTCAAAGAAATTGTCATGGAAAAGTTTTGCTCCAAAAATCCACATAACTTCAGCTTCTGTGTGTCATTAGTAAGGAAATTGTTACGAAAAAAATAATTTACTATTCAGTGTGTTTTGTTTTTTAAGGAAACTACAGAAATGCACATGATGTTCTTTTCAGGATGTATTCAGAGTTAAAGAGTCAGAAGATTAAAATTCCTTCTGAGATGGCTACAAACCTTATGATTCTACACAGCTATGTTTTAGTGAAGGTAATGAATTGATAAACTGAATTTATGCATAAATTGCACAGTCTGTGATTTATTGAACAGTCCGTACAAATGCTCTGGATACATACTTTGGCACGTAAGTTGTGTTAGAGCATCCAAGTTTGTGCTGACAAGGACAGGCCATACCTTTCAGTTGCTTCTGCCTCTTTGACTGGCATATTATTTTTAAATGCAAAATAATTTAAAACCTACATCTGGTTTTCTGTATTTCTTTTGCATTCTTACCTACAAACATGTTATGATGCTAGTACTGTTATTAATTTTTTTATAAGCAGATCACCACTTTTCAGTAAATTAAATGAAGCAGAGGGGATAAAATGATTTCTAGTAGTTAACCCGTGGCCCATCAGGGTATCTGTTCAGCCTACAGCTGGCTCTGCCCTCCCTCTCTCCCAGCAGTGAGCAGGCAGACAGTGGGCTGAAGGCCAGACAGACTGTTCCAGGAGAGAGCCACCATGAAGTCTCTGGTCCTTTCTCTAGTGCATGATACATGTCTGCTCTGTTTCACAAAAGAGCTATGGGCTTTCAGCTCCTAGAAGGATGAACACTGAGAGCAGGCTGCATAAATAGCTCTGTAAAGGCTGCAGTTTATTGAACATGTTTGTTGTGATTTCCAGATTCACATGAGACATGGTGATCACTTGAAGGGAGCACGGATGCTTATACGCGTAGCCAACAACATCAGCAAGTTCCCAACACGTAAGTGCTGACAGCAGAGAAGATCATGCTGTGCTCCGCAGGACAAGTCACTAATCATTGCATTAGAAGGTACATTCTCCTCCTGCGATCCTGTAGGGCACAGGACAGGAGGTAGATGTCTGTGGCCTCCAGGGTGCATTCCTCACCAGCAGTTTAATTGGCCCTCACCCACTTATAAGCACAGTACTGAGCTGCCTGAACAACACACAGAGTCTCAAGTTCTGTGTTTTTCAGAATGATTTTTTTTTTTAAGTGCTCTTTGGGCACTTAGAAAATGTAGACTAAAACGTAGAGTTTAAACAGTGCAGACCAGATCTGGGAGAAATGATAATAATGAATGCTGAGCTTCAGGAATGCAAGGCAGGGAGAGGTGAAACCGTGATTTTCTTATAGATGGTTACAGGTATTGCACAAGTCATGCAACTCTGTACCATGAGGAAGAAGAAAACTACTGTAATTTTTCATCGGTACCTTTTTAGCTGTATTTGCTCTAAGACTTTCCCCATCAATAGTGGTAAATATTTGACATCATTTTCATTCTCTTACAGACATTGTGCCAATTTTGACTTCGACTGTAATTGAGTGTCACAGAGCAGGATTGAAGAAATCGGCCTTCAATTTTGCCGCTATGTTGATGAGACCTGAGTATCGTAATAAAATAGATGTTAAATACAAAAAGAAAATCGAAGCAATGGTCAGGTGAGCAGCATTAATCAGTACTTTCAAATGTAAGCAATATTAAGGCTTTACTTATAATGTTATTTTCGTTCATCAAGCCGATGGGCTTCATCCTGTTGATGTATTATTTCACCATCTCAAATTTGGAAGTTTAAAAACCATTTCTCTCCTCTGAAAATGAAAGGCACTTCTGTTCCCTCAGCTGCGCTAAGCCTTAGATGTAAAATGCTTCCTAACCAGCAGTAACATTTTCCACCTTGCCTGTAAAGACATGAATTCTTTTGACATTGTCTTCCTTATCTGCAGTTCTGTTTTGATGTATCCTAATCAGTATTTTCTGCTGAAGGAGGAAGTGGAGGTGAGTGTGTAACAGCAGGGAATGTGGAAGCTTTTTTCCACAGGCCTTGCTTTGTGACCAGAAAGTACAAGGGTGAGGGGAAGCCAAAGTTCTTCTGGAATTCTTTGAAGCTGGATCTGGCCCACATCAGTCTTGAATATTCTATACAAGCTGTGGTAGTGCATTATTTTCACTTATATTTTATGAGGATGCAGAACAGTGGTAGGTTACCACAGATCCATACTGTGGGAACTGTTTATCCTATTCTGTTTAGTGTCTTTTAACCATTTAATTCTTGCTAAGTTCCTCCCTGTTACCTGCTTCTTAATATTTCTGGAATATTCCAGTAAGCTTCTAAAATATGACATCAATACTAAAAGCTACAGTGACTCATTCTTTATGTCATGTTTATCCACAGCTAAGCTTTCATAAGTAGAGCCAAAGGAACAGGCCCTTACAAGTGAAATCTACATGCCCAGGCTAATAAAATTAGATCTTAGGCTTTCTACAAAGAATCAGGATTACCAAGGACATCATCTAATTGTGTCCAAGGTCACCAGGCTGACCGTTAGAAAAGATGTAACTTCTCATTGGAAACTAAGCTAAAAGTGACTCTTAAGTTTTTCACCTGTAAATGTTCCATGGAAGAGCGAATGTTAAGGTCACATAGGAAATCTAATAAGGCCTCTCCCTGCCCCCAGCCAGGTGCCATGATGTCTGCATCCAAACGATCATTCTGACAGACACGTGGATGAATACAAGCCTCTGAAAGGCACAGTTACAATCTGTATAGTTCCACCAGGATCACAATTTTATGTCATTACTTCAATTCCTTGTGGTTGCTCCTGCTACAGAAACCCACTACACTAAAGAATCCATAGCTTTATATTATATGCCTATAGACTTGAGTGTTGAAACCTTTCAGAGTATTATGATGACATATTATAAGCTATACAACCTTTTTAAAGTTCAAATTAGCCAGAACATTACCTGTTTTCTGAGTTTACATAATTGTGATGAAGCTTGGGTGATGGTTAAAAGGAATTAGCCAGTAGACTATAAAATAGCAACTGGAAGCTATGTAAATACCTCAAACAAAAAAGACTTGCTCCCTATCTTCACAAAGGCATCATAAACATCTATTCAAGCTAAAAGCACTTACGGTGTTTATTTACTTCTGTATCTTACTTGTAGACGTCCAGACACAACAGAAGCAGAGGAGTCAACAACACCTTGCCCATATTGTGCATTCCAGCTCCCAGAGTGTGAACTCTTGTGTCCCGGCTGCAAAAACAACCTCCCGTACTGTATCGCCACTGTGAGTGTCTGCCCTGCTCCCTGCAGAGCTCTTCTAAAAATAAGTTCAGCTGAACATCTTTGGGTTGGGGGTTAGATTCAAGCTAGATGTTTCTGTGGGTTAGTTTAGTTTGGGTTTTTTTTCCCCAAGCTGTTAACAAAACAGTAAACATTTTTGTTGTCTTTATCATAACTGTCATTAGTTGCCACCTACAACTTGCAGGCACTTAAAAGGTGCAAAGTAAAATCAGGAGGGTGGTTCTGGAAGACCTCACCTCCCTGGGCAGGCAGGGCCTGCAGCACAGTTGGTGCACAGGGGAGAGCACCCAGACAGGACTGTGCTCCTGGGACCAGTGCCTGCCCAGCCCAGCCATTTGTTGAGGTACACCAGGGCTTGGAGTAGTAGCAGGAGATGGATGTCCCCCTGTCTTCTTCCACAGTGATTTGTCACACTAGAATTACAGAAAAATCAAAATTTACTTGAGCAGGAATCAATTGTTGGAGTTAACATTCTTTATTAAAACTAAAGAATTAAATCTTAAAAAAAAAATAGCAATTATCTATTTTTTTACTCTATTCATTTAGCAGAGTAATAAGACAGGTATATTTTAGCAGTAGTATTACCTTAAGGAAAAAAAACAAGGCTTTTAAATACAGCTGTATGAGCCAAACACAATGTACAGATTCACATATATCTCACATTTAGGCTCCCTCTTGGTTATAGCTCATTTACATGACAGGTAACATCATTAGCAATGCAGCACTTTAAAATACCTTACAAGAGTCAGTGTCAAAGCTGTCTGCCTATCAGAGCATGCCTCTCCCAGCATAGTTCAAGGTGTTGTTGCATTTCTATAGTATTGAGAAGGTAAAAAAAAGGCTGCAAAATTAATAAACCAGAGCAAAGCAGAGGAATCATTTCTGTTTGAGGAGGTGGATGCCAGGTACTCACTATGTTTTCGAAACTGACACAGTTGGACATCACTTCCTACTCTGGTGATGTGGCTTTGGTGCATTTTGAATGTCACACGCAAGAACAAAAAAATCACAGTGGGTTTTTATGTACGTCTGTAGACACTTAATCATTCTAGAATTGCTAAACTACATGAATTTGAAAAGTTGTAATTTCATACATTATTAAGCTTTTTTTTTTTGAAGAGAACACAGGTAATAATGAAAAACGGTGCAGCTCAGTGAGAGCTTGTCTAGGTACAGAATTTACACAGTAATCAAACTGCAGTAACACTATTATGGTTTGGCGGGGAGAGGGCTTTAATTTCTCAGATCTCTAGACCTCAGTTCACAGTAGCTGGCACAACACTCAATGCCCAGGGTACCAGGACAGCCCCTGCCTTTTCATTACTTGTTGCTTTTGCCTGTAGGGTCGCCATATGGTACGAGATGACTGGACAGTCTGCCCCCACTGTGACTTTCCTGCTCTCTATTTGGAATTCAAAAAGTAAGTTGGGTTTGGTTTATTTTCTGTTGCAAGAATCCATTTTTTTTTCTCATTTTATAGCAGCAAACTGTTTCATTTGGTATTAAAAACATGGAACAGAAGAATGCCCCTGACTGGGTAGTTTCATGTAACATACTTGTAGACCATCACTTCAATGTGGACCAAAACCTACAATTAAAGAACAAACCTGGCCAGAGCTGCAGGGCTCCAACAAAAGTAATAAAGATGTGAGGGGAGCTTGTTCAGGTTCCCAGAGCTTGCAGGAAGACGTAATACAGGGATAGGAGGAAGACTGACAAAGCAGCAGACACCAAACCAAATACAGAGTACAGGGCAAACTGAGACAGCAATAATCTCTTGTCAAACAGTAACCATCTGGGTGAGAATGGGATGGCATGAAGGGTAAAGCTGCAGAAACTTCATATTCTAGCCCAAGCTCATACATGCTTTAAATGCCAGTTTTTCTTCATGCCCCTGCAGGCAGCAGCAGCATTCCTGTTGGGATTTTTAGTTCTCAAATATTAAACATGAACTGCTCTGCATAGACAGGAGCCTAGATCTGCAAGATAGCGCAGGGTCAGAACTTTACTCTCACGCTTTACGCCTCAGGTCTCCTGTTCCTTTGAAAAAAGTTAGAATTATCATTTGACCAGTCACCCTTCTTTTAAAACAGCATGTTACAGACTGAAAACACCTGTCCAATGTGCTCTGAAATGATTGACATTGTTCAGCTTAAGAAAATAAATGATTGCACACAGTACCTCAAGCCAGAAGATGGGGACCAATAAATTCAGGTATGCACTGGAGTGTGTATTTTACATCACGGGGCTGATTCTAGAGGACCTGGGGAGTTTTCTCTAGCAATGTAAACTCAAGATTGAAGGAGTTAACTGCTCTACATTAGGGTCCAGGCCTCAGCTCACAGCACTATCACCTCTTTGCCCTCAGGCTGGCAAACACCAATAGGTTTTGCTACTACTGCAAGTAACCTCACTGTTAAATCGTTCCAGTGGTAAGGCTTTAAACCATTTTACTTCTATGACTGCATTATCATTTGCAACCTGTTCTGTTTTGGAATATGTAACTGAACACCAACTGTGCTTCAGTAGCACAGAGAACAGTTTGAGGATCTCGACATTGTCCAATCCTTGTATCTATCTACCAACAAGGGATTAAGTGGAGGGAGGGAGAGATGCCAACTCCCAGTCTGAAAAAAGCATACAATTTGTACCACAATCTTTACACGCTAGGCTATAAGTAACCACCTCTGTTTGTTTTCAGAGCTGCATGTGGTATCTGGCAGGCAGCAAGGACAGCTCCATCACTCCGTCACACACCTTCTCCCCACAAGGATTTAAGAATACTGACATCACTTCTATTTTGTGATAGCCTGAAAACATTTAGCCTTTAATAATTTTGTACTTTGGTAATAGTAATAAAACTGGTAATTCTCTTACCCCAAAAACTTGCATTTTATTGGCACCAAAGGGGATTCTGTGTTACGCAAGTGGCTAAAACACCCCTAAAATTCTTTTTTTTTTTTTTCCATCAGTTCTGAACTTTTATGACTTTTCTATTAAACATTTCTTACTCTTAAGTATTTCATTTAATTAAGACCAGAAAGATGTAACTCAGAAGCACAGGCTCAAGTTTTGGAATTAAATCCTTCACTGCTCTTCTGTGTCTCTAACTGAACAAAAGGGAAGCTGTAAGAAAGTACCACCACCACCTCCTGTACATGAAGAAAAGCCAGACGAAAGGAGCAGGAGAGAGACGAACACTCCATGAACCTAAACTCTGTAAGAGACTCCTGTCAAATGTTTTATTGCAATTTTATACACTGCTTAATTTCTATAATATACAAATAAGCAATTTAGGTTGGGGGTTGGTTTGCATCATGTACTATTTACAAGAGTTCACCACAACCTGTCAGAGGATTTATAAAAAATTAAAAAAACCCCAAACAAAACGAAGAGCAAAGTCCTTGGAAGACTGCATATATGCCAGGAAACCGACCATTACAGGGGCATTGCTAGCACACCTGGGTGGCTGTTGCACAGGGAGAGTTACAGCTTGTAACACTGTAGCACATCAAGAGTACCGGCAGCACAGCGTGAGAGTACAGTACCTACATCACCTCTATGAGAGGAGTGTTTTCAGCACACTGGTTCTACTTCCCCAGCTCCAGCACTGGATACATTTCATGTTCCTGACAGAAGTTAGGTAAGCAAAGCTGCATCCAGAGCAAGATTTTATTCTGTTTAATGTCTTGTTTTCTCTTTTCTTTTCCCTTCTTTTTTTGTTGCTTCTTCAGTTTTCTCTCTTTTTGGCAGCTTGGAAGATTTCATCTTTTTTTGCTACAAGCAGAATATACAAACAGCTTAAAATCCAACTGCAGTCTAACAAACGCACAAGTCAAAACACAGCCAGGGTTAATAGAAACAACCCTCTCTCCTCTTCTCCTCCCCTCATAGGTATGAAGTTTTTAAATGCCATGGAGAATAAAGACTCCACGATATTCAGTCTTAAGAACTGAACCATACTCCTCCAGTTTGGTGACAAAAACAAAGGGCACTACTCGAACTGCCATCTGCAATAACCACAAGCAAAAGCCTGAGCACCAGCACCATCCCCACCAATACTTCAAACACTACCAAGTTTTGGAATTGGACACAGAGTTCATGAGTTTAGTTTACACTCTGGTACAATGGTCAAGCAGAAGGCAATGGATTGAAATAAGAACTTAAGTATTTTATATCAACTGTAATTCTAAATTTGTTAGCTAGTAGTAGTGTGAAAAAAAGTCTTAAAAATAAAACAGAAGATGAGAGTTAATTCAGATGACATTACAAGTCCCAGAAAGGTAACTAAGAGAAAACAGTTTAGTGCTGCAGTCAAACATGGAGGAAACTAAGTCACCTTAATCATTGCATCACTTTCAACAGTATCTTTCTCATCCTCATCTGATTGAGTCTCTTCCACATTCAGCTCTTCATTCAGTTCTAAAGCCACTGCAGACCCTGACTGCCTTTTAGATGGCTTGATAGAATTAAGTGAATATGGAGTCAGATGCATCTCTCTGTTATAGGCACGTGTAAAAGCTGCTTTGACCTGTTAGGGTAAAAGGAAAAACTGAGCATCAGCAGAAGGACAGTCGATTTAGCTAATCAATTCTTGGCTACAGATTCTGTATCATCTCTCCTTTGGGAAGATGAGACCAAATACTTGTAGAAGAGGACACCATCTCAAAAGGACACAGAAAGCATCTAAGAGCTGTATGGTGAAGGCTTATTTTAACCTAGTGCTACACAGTCCTCAGATAGAATGCACATCTTCACATGCTTCTTTGCTTTGGCCTCTGGTATCAGCACTGCTTTTCTACTGCCACCTCATCCAAGTTACTTAACACAGAAGTAGCCCTCAGCAGCACAGAGCACCTGCCACACTGGAGCAGTGGATTCAAGACTAGGGTAAAACCTGACAGCAGCATAGGTTTAGTTACCAGCAAATAAGATTCCTTTTCCTTAAGCGCTTGACCTGGGACAGAGGAGGTCATGGTTCAGCTCTTACACCTGCCTGGTCTGTAGCAGGGACTGAGCTTGAGCTCACCTTGTACCAGATAAGGGTCCCAGCCACTGAAGCTGGGACTAGCTGAATACTGGAAGAGCTCCACCCATAGTCCCCCCAGGTCTGGCAGTTCAGTCTAACTGGACTGTGAAAGATGCAAGCGGCAAGCTAGCTTTTTAATTCAGGGCCCACACCATAAGAAATAGGGATGTGTGTCCCTGCAGGAAGGAGACACACCTCATAGCCAGGAGCTTGCTTGTAAAATGGTACTGGCTACCAGTGTGCCACTGCAGCGGCCCAGACACAGCCAACTCCCAGAGATCCTTCACACCAGGCACAAGAGGTACAAGGCTTCTGAATGAAGCAGAGCCTGACTATCTTTCAGGACATACTCCTGACCCTTTTAGTAGTAAAGTGTCACAGCTGATTTACCAAGACTACTACTAAATAGAATTAGTAAGCAGCCACACCAAATTCAGCCTTTCAGCAGCACATCCTCCCCACAGCTATTATTCTAGGATTTCTTTTTAAAAGATCTCAAAGAAAAGGAAAAAAATCACTAGTAAACTCTACCTTTGAATCCAGCTTTGAAAAAGGACTGGGTTTGCCTCCCCATGTGCTTATTTCCATGATATTATCAATATCTTCTTTCATCAAGCAGTAAGAGTCCATGAGCATTATAGCTTCTTGCACACCATCTGCTCCAAAGTCTTTCAAGGGCTGGACAAGCGCATCCCGCAAATATGACAAATACTCCATGTTTACTGTCCTCTTGCACGTCTGGGTTCTTGATCAAATTGAAAAAAGTAAGTAAATCCATACAGCCACCACCACTCGTGTCTAAACACAAGCAACCCATAGGTAGGCCCTCAGCAAATGGGCAATCAGCTGCCTGAAAAGTTAACTGCCAGTTGTACTTTGCCATTCCTGCATCAGGGATAACCCACCACGAGGTGTTCAATATAAACCAGAAGACATAAAGCAGTCAGTATAAACCAGTACTACCTGAGACTCATGTGCATTGCCAGTTCTTGAATGATACGATCGTGTTTGCCAGCAGATGAAAATTTCCCCAGCCAGCTGGGAAAGACAGGAAACTGGGACATATAGCCTCTCATCAGCTCCCCTGGGAGAACACTGGCATAAATCGCCTGAAAAATTAACACAATGAATTAGTGTCACTGACACCATGACACACTACCCTACTTGTCTGCATTAAAGGGGGTAGGTCAATACAATTTCAGACTGGAAAGAGCCTGCTTGAAGAGAACTTGCTCCCTTGCTTGTTTCTGTTTAGGTGACAGCTTCATCTCTTGTACTGCCCTATTTTTTACCATGTTCCAAAATACATGTGAAATTATCCAGGTTTTAAGAGAAAAAAAAAAAGACAAAAAAGTCCCTTGTCCATTTATCTTTTTAGACTCCAGTCAGACAAACAGCCAACTTCACACAAACAAGTGCTGTAATCTCCAACAGATGGAGATGGTGAAGGCAACATTTACACCAACATAAGTCTACAAAAACTCAGCTCTAAGCTCCTAAAGAACTGATCTGTTTGGACCTGTGCTAAGCAAGGGAGGTAGACTAGACTGACTTCCAGAGGATCCTTCCAACAATCCATGCTACATTCTCTGGGGCCAGTCATAATCTTTAAAGCACAGCTCTGGTCAGTGTTTCAGTGATCATTAAAGGAAGCACAGTGACAAAGCTTCAGTCCTCTGTGCTTTGGGAGAAATACTGGCCAGGGAGAGGAAGGATACAAGTAAAAAAGAGCAGGCTTGTAACTGCACACTGGAAGTGGTTATGTGCCACGTGCTCCTGTGCTTCATAAATAAGGGTCAAGCTTTTCATAGTTTCAGAAGATTTCATTTCACAATACCACGTGGGTTCAACAATGTGAATACAGTAAACTGCTCTACTCACCATCAGAGCAGAAAATGCTACATCAAGTATAAACGATACAGGTCATAAAAATCACACAAACACCAGTTTCAAGGGATCAGTCTTTTACAGTGGACAGGCATAAAACACATAAAATGACTGCAGTGTGCTCACCTGTGTTGGAAGAAGGTTCCAGTTTTGCTTGCTACGAATCTGTTTGTCAACTATATCACCATCACATATGCTATCAGCTGCTCTACTCAAGAGCATCAAGTGCTTTTTCAGATTTCCTCTGGAAAAAAAAGTTAATTGTATTACAAAGCAGAAATATCCAGATAGGCTTTCTTCTAGTTCTACTCTCTGACACGAAAGCCTCTGTCAGTTCAAGGTATGGAGTGACTCACCCAGCAGCAGCCGGTTTCACATGTACATAGTTCTCTTGGACAAAGAGAGGTGCTAGGGAATAATCATGGAAGAAAAGATCTGATTTGTCTATAAGAGACATACGAGAAGCCTCCTCTCCAGTAGCAAACACCTTCCGGACAACATCAAAAGGCCCCTAAGTAAATAAGATTTCAAGAAGTCAGGAGGTTGCAGGTCAACACAAACAGTAAGACGCTGCACAAGAACAACAGAATTACTGGAGTGATGGTCCACAACAATATCTGGACTCATCAGTACAAGTTCAGTGTTCAGCATTTCCTTCCTAACACCTTACCAGCTTTAAGAATTGCGTCTTCTTTCCAATACTAAGAGAATTATCACTCAGGATTAGAAGTATGAGCTTCCTAATTTCCTATTACAAAAAACAAATTATCTGCTCAGTCCCATATTTACTGCTCATCAACTATTTGTGGCAAGTTTGACAACTCCCTGCATCTGAGCTATCAGTGCTTTAGTTCAGAAGATGCTTATTCAGCCTAGTGATTGTATCAGAATCAGACAGTAAAAGTAATCCAGTATTTCACGCTTACCAGTCTGATATCCTTCTTGGCTCTGCTGGCATCTGTTTTAGCCTCATCGTAAGTCAGTGACTTATCTTTTGCACACCACATATTAAGATTATGTAAAACCTAGAGAACAAAATTTACAATTTGGTAGCATAATAGCACTTAAATGGAAGACTCAAGCAGAAAACTGTCTGATTTTTATATTAAAAAAATAGTAATATTGCTGTTCAAATACTACACTGGAGCCAAGGACTTGTATGTAATGTGCTCTCTGAATGGACACTGACCTGTCTGATGTCCTGATTTGCTGCCAGAATTATCTCCTGCATAGCAGGTGGTGGAATTTTTAAACCTTCTTTAAATGCAATAGACATCATGGCACCCTGTAATACACACAATTGAGAAAATGTTACAAGAATTCCTATTAATTTTTCCCTGTAAGAACACACTGACACTTCTGTGAAAGAGCATTACCATATTTTTATATTTTTTTCTTTAAAGCACAAAAAACTTAAATTTTCTCTTATAAATGTGAGTCAGCCTTGGCCACTGGTGTAAAAAAAAAAAAATAAAAAAATCACCCGTGGACATATTTAAGATAGACCTCTAAATCTGAAAGGCTTTGGGATACCTCATTCTTTGGGAAGCAAAACCTCAGACAGCCCATTCTGAAAAGCAGAATTACTCACTGAGGTGATCCATTAAGCTTCAAGTGGTGCTTCCAAATCTGTAAATTCTGCCCCGTGAAGACAGAGGTTACTGGCCCTAACTCAGCACAGCCTGTACATCCACGGCCTTCTTACCTTGATCTGCTCTAGACGAGGTCTCTGAAAACGAAGATCGAAACAGTAGTGGACCAAGGAACGAATTTTAGGATGATTTCGATCATTACACATACAGATGATGGGTATCTTTGTGTGTCTAATCAAACCAATAAGCTCCTGTGATTTAAACACAACAATTACATTAGATACCTCAGAGAATAAGAATGTTTAAAATGTCGTACCATGCAGCCTTAGTCTCTGCCTTAAATCAGATCCTTGACAGATGCAAGTCTGTAAGACTCTTTCCACTGTCATCTTGTTTCCGCAGCGATAACCTACCCCCTCTCCCACTTTTTCTAGTTGTTACTCTACTCAGCTCCAGTAAATCTGCTGTCTACCCACATCCACCATCCACCTGCAGCCATCATGTTTACACCACCACTGTTCATGAAGCTATTTGGATCACTCGTCTGGAGTAGTGCGGTTCCCCTGCAGAAACAGATTAATTTGGCCAAAGGCCAATTTGACCTCGCCTATGTCCAGCAGGAGCACACATTTTCTGACTGTACCTTGCCACAGACACTGAATGGGAGAGAGCTGATCATTTTACTTCCTGCTTCTTCAAAGAGCTCAACCCTCAGAATTCAGCATCTTAAGCTTACCAGAACAAACTTTGTCTGCTCTAACAAAGATGAAATTCAGTTCAATTTCATATTCCCGTGATGTAAATATTTGCATCTGAGCTAAAGATCTGTATGCTCTTTGTTGTCAAGGTTTTCACATGACCATAGGATACCTTCAGAAGCTAAAACTTGAGCTGCTAAGAGAACAAAGTACAATCCTGCCTATGCCACACTGCGTATTCAGTGTTACTGCCTACTGAAGAGAGCAGCCATCCTAGTCAAATTATCAACCTCCCAGTGCAGGTAGCAATGCCATTAGCTGGTAACTATAGCAATTTCACCTGAATCCCTCCTCTGTCTTCATTGCCTGCCATACCATCCACTTCATCCATGATCAATACATGCTTCCCGCTAACTGATGAGGATGTGCCTGAAAATGAATATGGACAAGAAAATGAGATGGGAATAAAATAGGGTCTTGCTCAGCTTTACAGGTTAGGTAACCCCATCCTAGACAACTGACATGGTGGTGAACCTCCTGCTCTGCCACTTGATCACATGATTCTATGTTCACAGAACAGAACCGATTATAACCTCATGTCATCTTCCAAGAAAGAAGTCCAATGCAACAGAAGAGCAGTGGCAGAGTTCTTGATAGCTTGTGCGGATTAACTGATTTTGCAAATAGAAGGATTTGTTTCTACAACTGAAAATGAAATAAAACTTTACTAAATGATGCCATCCCTATCAGAGTCAAATCCCTCCACGTGATGAGGAAGTTAAATTGCTAACACCATTGTGTAACAATGAAGGCCTGTCCCTCCTGTAACTGGACTCTTAATGCAAGAGCAACCCTCCTTCAAACAACAAACATACCAGAACAGAAGTCTTTGATGCTGGTGTTGTTAAGAGATTCAGCAACTACTTCCTTTAGACTGTTCTTACTGCGAGTGTCACTGGCATTCAGCTCCACATAGCTATAACCCAGTTCCTAGACCAAACACATAAAACACACACAGAAAACCCCACAGTTCAGTAAAAGAGCATACAATTACTCAATCACAAACAGTATTTCACAGTTCCAAAAGAAAAGCTCTTAAAACAGTATTTTCACAGATAATCTGTGGCTTAGATTGGGTTGTTTTGTTCCCCCACACACACTTGAATTCCTTTTCTCTCACACTCCAGAAATATTTCTAACCAGACACAGAACAGATATGCCAAAAAGAGAACTGTTGGCTTGGGTTTTTTTTTTTTAAGGGCAAGGATGGGGGAGCAGGCCAGCGGCACAGCTTTACTTCTGAAGGATTAGCAGAACTGCCTGCAACCAGGGATAGAAACAGAACTAGGAGCCAAGGCTGGCTAAACTCCATGGTATTTCCATCTGCGTTTCAAAGTCTTATGGACAAAGAGCAAGGATAAGAAACATGCCACATGCCCCTGAAAGCCAAAGGAAAGAGAAGCTTCAAACTATTTAAAGTTTGGAAACACAGTCCTCCCCCCCAGCAGCCCTAACACTTCCAAACAGGGCTGGGATGCACGTCAGTCCCTGAAAGAACACAACACAGCTTCTCCTTTACCAGGAATTCCCTGCCAGGGGTGTGCCATGGCACAGCCCCGAGCTGCACACAGCTCTGTTCTAGCAGCAGGAACAACCTGGTTTTGTTGGGTACTCCCGTGGAGCACAGTGAAATGCTCTGCAGATACCTAAAGCAGCTGTGACCAAGCTAGGTGCAAAGACCATACTAGGGCAGAAATGAGCCCAAGTCAGCAGATACAGCTTTTCTGCAAGTCTGGTTTTGTGTGTGGCATCAGCTTGCTGGCACAAAGCTCTAGGGCAGCAGGGGAGACATTGGGAATTACTCTGCAGATCTCAAGCATTAAGGTAAATCATCATTCCTTCCCAGCAAAAACAAGTGTTAGCTCAGAGCGCTTGCAATAGTTCTCAACCTTTCCAAGCTGGTAGTATACTCTAAGAAAGCTCTTGGAAGTCAAAGACAACAAAAATAATCCCTGATTTGATACAACAACACTAAGCTAGCTTTAATGGTATTTCTACCGTAAGGATTTCTCAGCCGATTCTCATGCGAGTTAGTGGAACACAGTGTTCTAGCTAAATTAGGAAAAAAAATAATTTCTAAATTCAAATTTAGAAATAGACACATAGCCCTGTCAAATTCTCTCATCCTAAAGTGCAGTTTGAATTTAAAATGAGTCTGGGAACAGTATCGTTGCTAGATATAACACACCCATGACCAAGTCTGCTGCAGCAGCTTTCAAAAAGCTTGCCAGAATTTGGCTCCTGCTAAATTTAGTGCAAATATTCTTTGACTTGTAGAACTAGTGCTGAATGCTTGTAATTCTTGAGAACCATTTCCAACATACTGCGAGATGTTCGACATGCTGCAGTAAGCTTCCTCTCTATACCACAGAAAGAAATGCAGGCACCCATTGCTACATTCTTGCCCCAGACCCGATAGAGATATCCAACGTTCTGTTCCTAGCAGGTGGGACCTGGCTGCAGCCCAGCCTGGTCACTCAGAGGATATCCACCTGCACACCCTTCTCCAGACACAGCATCAGTATGTAACAAAAAGTGCTGAGAACAACTTGGTTGTGTGAACTCACCTTACAAACAAGAGAAGCTGTAGTAGTTTTACCAACTCCAGGTGGACCAGAAAGTAATGCTGCTTTAAAACCAGTACTATCATCTTTGCCTCCAGTTTTACTGGTCTTTGCTATAAAAGAAAAAGTTCTATGTTTTACCTAGGTATGTATTACAAAACAAACTACATACTTCAAATGTCACTGGAGATTTTCCTCATTTGAGGCCTGATATGAATATCAAAAACAACACACATATATCTGCATCCTAACCATATGGGAAAAGGCACCTTTAACCACCTTAGTTTAATACTTGCAGTGATTCTAAACTAAAAAATAGCAGAAGTGCTATTAACGTAATACAGCTGTTTCAGCAACCTTCTCACAACTGTATCATAAGAAAAACAAAATGGTACACACACACAAAAAAAACCACACCCAACAAAACAAACCCCACACAAAACCACCCCAGACAAACTAAACCAAATCCCAAACACACCACACAGAAAAACCCCACTACCCACTGTGGTTGAAGTGAAACTTTAAATAAACACAGGAAAAAACTGTCTATAGGATGACACACTACACATGACGTGGCGTACTTGTCAAGCAGAACCTTAAAAAAATCACCTCTCCCCCCATGTCTAACAGCAGCCATTTAGATATGTTGCTATCCTGTCTACAGACAGGTTGGGGTGAATAAAGAAGAGCGTGTCCATCAGGTCAAGGGAGGTTCTCCCGCCCTCTACTCTGCACTAGCGAGACAACATCTGCAGTACTGTGTTCAGTTCTGGGCTCCCCAGTTCAAGGGGGACAGTGAAATACTAGAGAGAGAGTCCAGTGGAGAGCTACAAGATGAAGGGACTGGAACATCTCTCATGAGGAAAGGCTGAGAGCCCTGAGGCTGTTTAGCCTGGAGAAGAGAAGACTGAGAGGGGATCTGATGAATGTTTACAAATATCTGCAGGGTGGGTGTCAACTAGAGGGGTCAGTCTCTTTTCAGTGCTGCCCTGTAATAGGAAGAGGGGCAGTGGTCACAAGCTGAAACACAAGAAGTTCCACCTCAGCATGAGGACAAAATTCTTCACTGTGAGAGTGACAGAGCCTGGAACAGGCTGCCCAGGGAGGTTATGGAGTCTCCTTTTCTCTGGAGGCTTTCAAGACCCACCCAGATCTGTTCCTGTGTGGCATACCCTAGGTGATCCTGCGCTGGCACAAACACACCACCCCACAAGACAAAACCAAACAAACCAAACCAACAAAAAACCCAAATAGCAACAAAAAAAAAGCCACAACAAACCACCAACAAAAACCACCCCATTCTACAACACAGGCTCAACTGTTGCCAAAACCGCATCTGACTACAGCCTCATTCCTGATTTCTAGAGTCTTTCTGCTATCTCAACAGCCCTTATCAGTTCAGGGACTCAAGTAGTGTGACTGGCATAGAAGAACACAGAGCAAAACGTTAACCACACTGGTTACCTTGTCCATCTTCTGAGATATTCTTGTGCCAATTTCTGAGCCATCGGAGCAGTTTGTTGGCACAGCTTTGCTCACCCTGCTGTCCAATTATTGCCTTAAGAGACACAGGCTTGTATTTATCTACCCACAGCAATCTCTCAGTGCCGTCTTCATTAACATCAGAAACCAAACTCTCCTTAGGTGCTGGAGTTTCTTTTTCATCTGCAGTCTGATACTTAACACCCATAAGCTTTCGAACAGCAGTGGTTTCTTTCTTGGCAGATTTGACAGTATCTCCTTTTTCAGGAGTGGGCACATATTTTTTATTATCAACTTCCCTTTTGAAGGGACTAAAATTCCTTTTTACAGCTTCAGCTTTCTGTGGTGTCCTTCTAGGTCTTGACTCTGCTTTCTTTGCCTTAGGAAAATAAAAGGTAAGAAAATTAAAAGGAAATTAAAAATACCCATACAGTAAATAAACATGTTGTCTGTTTCAATGCATGTACAGGAGTGCTTAACAAAGTCACAAAGCTTATATATTGATAAAAACACTCCAAAAGCAGATAAATAAATATTCCTCTCTGAAAAATAAGCTACTACTTAACATAATGCCACCTGGGTCTGCAGCACAACCTACAAGAAAGAAGGAAGAAATATTCTAGTCATTCAAACAGCAATCCCCTTACTCATGCAAGTAATTAGCCGGTAACCTTAGACTTGCTTTTCCTTAAGACACTGATAGCGTCTTTACATTCAACAAATTCACATCTAGGCACATCAGAAGTACCAAACCAACGCGTCTGCTAAATGCACAACGCGCTAGAGCTAATGGAGATACTAATAGTCGGGTTGTTTTTTTTAAAATCAGCCGCTTGTTACTGTTTTTACAGTATTCCCTGAAAAACTTACCTTTACTGTTACTAGTTCAGGTACCACATAAAGGCACAATCTGCTATGTACAAATATGGTTTACATATAGCTGTTCCATGTTTACAGCAGGATTTTATACTGAGCCTGTCTGGGTACCATATGACATCACTCACAATTACTAATTTCAAAGAATTAACAAATACTCAAATTGTAAAACTGAAAGTACCCCCTCAGATAACTAGAACACAAAATAATGTCAGAGTATAAAAAGGTAAAAAAAACCCTAGAGCTCCCAACTGGAAGTCTTAAATACAAGACTTTTCAACTTTGAATACTTTTAAGCTAGAAGGTCAAACAGACAATTGTAGAGATACTGTTATTTGAACAGAAGACCAAAACTCCTATTAATGAAAAGCAAACCAAAGCAAAACAAAACGAAAACCACACAAACAAAAACAAAAGAAGTAAAAAAAACCCACAACCAACCAATAAACACAAAACAAAAAACCTCCTAAGTTTATTATAAACAAACCTCTGTTTCAGCCGCCAGCTCATATTTGGACTTTTTGCCTGGCATAGTCCGAATAAGATCGAACAGACCATCCTCATCAATAACTTTTGTCCCTAATGTTGACGCCTGGAGCAAAAGAAAAAAATAGTCAATTAAAATTAGAGGAGTTACACAATTCACTTTGAAGTGCCTTCCAATAAAGACACTTAGGAACACAACAAAGAAGGGGTTGTTGTATTTTGATTTTAATATAAATACATATATGTGTGTGTGTACACTTATGAATTAAAAAAAAAAAACAAACAAACCAAAAAAATCCCTAAAACATTGGGCAACTTTTTTTTAATGTGCAGTTTCTTGATGGTACTGCCTCCTTTTGGCAGGGATACTGAAAAATCAACAGTTAGATACAAACAATTCAGAGTTTCATTTCTACTTCGCTAAGGCACAAAAACACTGACCTTTTCACATTTAGATTGACCACAGTCTCGCCCCATAACCAGATAGTTTGTCTTCTTGCTGACATTGCCAGTTACTTTTCCTCCGTAACGTTCAATCAGAGACTTGGCCTCGTCTCTTTCAATACACTCCAGAACACCTGTAATTACGAATGTCAGGCCTTCCAAGCAGTTTTCAGCTCCCTGAGAACCAGAGCATTGCAGAAAATTCCATTACCTGATGCAACTCTACCAAATATCTGTCCACTATAAGATTTTTTAACCCCCTACCACGTCACGTACCCTAGGAAACATTACAAATAAGCCTATCGTACCTAGCTAGGTAATAGTTCTAACGGTCCAAAAGCCATTAAAAGGAATGGCTACCAACAAAACTTCACACATTGCTACCTGACTAATCATACTTCTAACACTCTGTGCTTTGGGCATAGCATCTCAGTCAAATGACTGACAGCAATCTTCAACTCTGAGACCAGTAAATTTTTCATCATCATGACTTCATAAACCAAATACTGATTTTAATTTCTTAGTATAGTTCTTTACATTTAGCCACCTCTTTGTAGTACAGTTTAGCTGTTCCCAATACATACATCCTATCCGAAAAAAATACTAGTTTTTAAAACAGTTTCATTGATACTCGTCAGCTCACAACAGTTACACTCAGCTTCTACATACAGAATTCTCCTGTAGCCAAACTTACTTGAGGTATCTCTTTGGAACCCAGTGCTTTTGGACCCTCACGATTAAGGAAGCTTCGATAGGCTTGATAATTGCTTCGCTTCTTCTCAGAATCCTCAGGACTTACAGACTTGGGCAGGAGGGGAAAAAAAACAAACCAAAACAAAAACCCCACACTTATTACATAATATAAAACCACAAAAAATCACAAGCATCACAGTTTCAAGACACCAAGGGAAAAGTTCAAACACTTGTTTTTATTAGCACACAATATCAAAGCTTAGACTGGTTTTGGTGCTTGTGTTTTGAAGTTGTT
>JANHFX010002187.1:0-17474 GCA_027560015.1 Chloroceryle amazona
GAAAAAGAAAAAGAAAAAGAAAAAGAAAAAGAAAAAGAAAAAGAAAAAGAAAAAGAAAAAGAAAAAGAAAAAGAAAGGAAAAGAAAAACAAAACAAAACAAAACAAAACAAAAACATACCCCCTCCTCCTTTTACCCGAAGAAAACGCGAGCAGGAAACTCCTCTGGAGCCGTATGGGGGCTATAGGCGGCGCTGCAGCACCGCGAATGAGCGTGCGCTGGCTTCCCGGAACTCCGCGCTGGCTGCCCGCGGTCCGCGCTGGCTGCCCCCAGTCCGCGCTGGCTGCCCGCAGTCCGCGCTAATTCCCCCTGCACCCGGGAAATTCGCTGTTCCACTGAGCCCAGTACAGTGTATGCATCAGTCGTTACTGTCTCTCTCTCGCAATACACAGAGCCACCAACCCATTTGATTTGTTACACGTTAATGCCAGGAGGCTGAAAAAAAAAATTCTAAAACCTTTTTTTTTTTTTAAGAATCAGCTTTCTAGCTTTTTATAGCTTTCTTGTCCTCACATCGCTGATGCTTGCTCTAATTTAAGAGGTAGAATGAAATTCAAGACTTTCACTGTAGCTGCTACCATGTCTTGTATTAAATGGTGCAATCTTTTCTGGAGCCACAGGACAAAGACTAAAATTGGCTCTGCCTATTCATGTATTTATATCTTGATTACAAAAATAAAGACAACAACAAACAAACAAAACAATGTATTTCATTGTGGCATGGAACGCATTCTTTTCTGAAGAGAGCACAAAATAATACCTTTTGATATAGTACCATATGATTGAGTCCACCATTTGTGTTTGTTTCTATCTTGAGACATTGTTAATGTAAAAGGAAAATACTGTGCAGGATCTAAATAAGTATAATTGACAAAAAACCTCTATAGTATAACCTTTTTAATTTCTGCCTCAGAAATAAGTGGTACACTTGCAAACCACTTGCAATGGCACCCCTGAAAATAAATTGCTGATCCTGATATCCTATCTTTTCAAATAAGATACTGTGTTTATACATTTGACAAATAGTGTTGCATACTTCCTGGTAATCACAAAAGAAGTAGGATATATAAGGCTATAGGCTTTCTGGAGATTTTTTTTTTTCCTCCATTTTTCCTTAATACTAGCTGTCTTTCTTCTAAGTTTGCCTTACATCTGTAGCGTGCCACATATGCAGTGGATTTACAATGTGGCATACTTCAGTCTGGATTTGATCTGATTTTCATGGTTTGTTCAGACAGACTGCATTGCAAGGAATGGATGCTAAACACCCATGTCTCTCAAGCAGCTCTGTGCAAACACCTTTATTCATATCAGTAAAGCAGAATGGGCTCAGAACGTATAAGATTATTGTTATGTAACAATTCAGATTAAAATAAAAATCTAAATTTCATCTAACCTGCCTTCCATTTACTTGTCTTCTGCTATCCAAATGCACTGACAGTATGTCAGCTTGTTATGTTAGGAGTTCAGCATAGTCTTTCAGAAAACAGGAGATATAACCACCATCCTTCATTTACACTAACAATGAGAAATTCTTCAAGCTTATCTGCCAAACTATCTGGTTTAAAAAATACCAGCTTCCACCTCCTGTTTTCAACTGGACATTCACGGCCTAATGTATTTGTATTTATTCATTCGTAGAAACCTTTGAATGTAGTAACACATGCCTGGGAAAAAAATGCCAAAGATAGGAGATATAACACAGAGTCAGTAAGGTACTGGAGCACAGGAAAATGGCTCCTGGAGTTGTAAAAATCACTGAAATTAGAGACAGGAAGGTTCTCGAGTTGTTTATCCTTTTCCACCTGATAAATGTTTGTCAAACATCTAAGAAAGAAAATTTGCTCTGGGTGCCAGCTTGAAAGATTTTTGGAGGAATGATCAAGGAAACTTGTTTGCTTTCTGCAGCAGTTCAGAAGCTTGCTCATTCTTTGTAAGTAAATAGATTACATCAAAGGCATCTGACTCTATCACCACCTTCCACATTCCTAACAGAATCAATACACTGTGCCCTGAGCTTTGACCAAGTACCCTGGTCAAAGACAGCAAAATTACTCTGTGAAACTTCAACTTTACCTTGATTTCACCAGATGATTATTTCAGTATTTTAATGCCAGACAAAGGTGACTAGTCATCTTACTATCTCACCAGACGTGTCACAGTTGCAGTTTGTGGATAAATGAAAACCACAGGGTAGTGATAATTCCTGACATTAACTAGATGCTGGCCATGGATCAAGATCTTTCAGCTTAATCTGTCTTGCAACATTAACCATTTAGAACTGACTATATTTTGTAATGAGATATGCAGAGGTTTTCCTTGATCCTACTCCTTTTAGATTAGGTGACTTCTATTTGTGTAAAAAGTATGCCTCCACTAGCATCTCCAATGGAAAATGTTTCTTGATACTGACAAATGCTGGGACCATGTGAAACTAGTATTCCACACATGTTAAAAAAAGATGGGAAAACTTCTGTCATGATTTTAATAAAAAATAATGGGTTTCCATTTTGACTTCTCTGTAGAAGAAATAAATAAATTTTAAAAAAAGAAGAGAAAACCCCACTTCTATTTAATTAATAGTACCTTTTCTTGCTTACACAGAACTGCTTTAAAAAATAATTATTAAATTGGCAATGATCTCCCTTTTCTATGCTTATTTCTTTTTTTCTTTCACCAAAGCAGCTTCTTATAGCAATGACATTTCCTACCTGGTGCAGCTAACTAGGTTTTCATCTCTGTATTACTTGATGTTGCTCATAGCTTCCTTTTCCTGGCATAGCTGCAGTTTTCAAGATACTGGTATTCCTCCATTATGTCTCCACCTCCATTGAGTATGAAAGTTCCACAAGGTATCCTGATTCTCCTGCAGTTGTTATGCTCCTTCAACTGCTGCTTTCACAGACTCATGCTTTTCAAAATAGCCTATAGTAGGTGGTGGTGCTTCCTATACTCCACAACTGCTTGTGTGATATAATAGCTCTGCAATATCTTTTGACATACAGAGCACTGAAAGCTGTTGATGAGCAGCACTGCTGTCCATGAAAAAATGTTTTGAAGTTGCATTCTTTTGAACATATATTTAATGTTAAAGGATAGAAAAAGCCTCAGATTAGAATTTCAAATTATTAAATTCTGCTGACTTACCCCAGTGGGGCATCAAATGCTGTGGACTTTTCTTTTGCTTGTTTTTAACATGCATATATTCACAATAACCTAGAAGTGTGATTTTGTGTCTTACTTATTAAAAAAAACTTACCAGATTGTTTGTCATCTGATAAAACTTGCAACTTCCATTCTTGTCAGGAAGAGATGTACTTCTCAGATATAGCAGATCATGGTAAACCACACAGAAAACTCCTCCTTTATTTTTTTTTATGATTTTTAATGTATTACATTCCCAAAAAGCAATATTATGTTTTCAAACATAAATATAACAAATGGCAAGCAGCCTTAGTCTGTTATATTTTATGTCCGTTGAAAAAAGGAGAAACTCCTCAGATTCTAAAGAGTCATGCTGAGGTAAATATGGTGGAAGAACATTCTGTAACATGTAAGCTTATCAATTATTAATATGATTCAAATAATGGTGTCTCACGTTCTGTCACTGTCGAATATTAGCTTGAAGGAGATATTGTTTCACCTTTATTGTGGTCTACCTTTCTTTTTCTTTGCCTTCATAGCATATCTTACTCCCTTTACTGTCTTGTTTCATTTTTATGTGTGAAGTAAAATCATTGCAGAGGATGCAAAGCTAATTATATCTTCATTAGTATCAGAAAAACTATCTTAATAATAAAGATAACAATCAGGAAATTTAAATATGAGGAAAGATAAAAAGACAATCAAATATGTATAGTTTTTAAAAAGAAAAATTGCATGCCCAGAGGAAAAAATCAATTATTATATATACTTTATGTTTTTATGCAAATTAGGGGAGTGAATCTTAAGAATATAAATTAACAAGAAAGACCAGGTGTTGAGCATTAAATAGCTAATTCCAAAGGAACTGTGTTGATACATGCTGCAAATATACCTAAAAATTATTTGCACAGATGTATACAATTTAATTGAGCAAACAGGCAGGGCATTTGCCTTGATCTGTCTGTTGCCATTGGCATAGAGGGAGATTGTGATGCAGAGAGCTATAGTTACCTTTATTGATGATTCTGAAAATGCTGTCTGTGTGTTGGTGACTAGTCTGCAAGGCCATAATAAATGGCCTGTATATATTCAGTGTGTGCTAGTCTTCAAAAAATTTTAAACCTGTAATTGATGCCTGTCATTGCTTCAGCAACTTTTACTGATCTAGCCTGATTCCTTTTTGCATATCTTGGAGTATGACATTTCACCAACATTTATTACTTGAGATATTGTATTAAGGTATATCCTTTAAAAAGACAACCACTTTGATTTTGAAGACTTAAACTGAAGGTCAACCATCATATCCCAAAGTTGTTTGATTCAGTGTTTAATTATCCCCATAAGCTGGAACAAATCACCAAGGAAATTAACCCACGTAATGCTCAAAGTCCATTGTGTATGTGATGAAAGGCATTACTCCCTGAGGAAATAATGGCATATAAGAGAAAGAAATGGAAGATGATAGATATTTTATACAAAATTCTTGTCCATTGGTACTGACTGATCCATGACATATTATTATTATTTGGTGGGACAAAATATTATCAATGGGTTGATTGCAGACTTTTTAAGAAACAGCTTTCTCCAAGTGCATGTAAGTAAGGTTAATGATTATACTATTTGTCTCCACTGAGCCTTATTAGTTTACTACATTTTATATTCAGTGCATATATTGTATTATTATCGTTATATATTTTATTTACACTGAATATTTACTTTAGGGAGGGAAAGGAATTCAGAGAAGAAAGATGCTCCTTATGTTAAAGGACAACAGAGAATTCAAAGCAAAGAACAAAAGCTGAGCTGCTAATTATGGTGTTATGATGTTTCTGAATTTGTAGCACAGTTATATGAATGTTTTATATACCTTTGTTATCTACATATCAAATATTTTGGAAATGAAGGAACGGATTGAAGTGCATTTTGTTTTCCAGCTTGGAGCCTCATTCCACCAACAGGACTCCTGCCATTTGTTACTAAATGATCAAAATAAGGATTTTAGCTCTTCAAAGTTATCTAAGTGGGGTCTAAAATTATAATGGTTATGCTATTTCACAAAACATGTTCTGGAAAAAACTCTAAAATATGCCCTTAAGTGGATTAAAAATCACCAAATATTTGTTACTATTGATTCCACGAGTGGGACAATCACTGTCTTTTTCATTTGTTTATTAATATCTAATAAAGTCCTCCAGAGTTCTCTCATATTTTTTATCTGGTCTCTCTGAGGTATAAGTGGATAAAGATGTCCAAGGGCACCTTCCAAAACAGTATAAATTTACAATGCAGAGATCATGTGGTGATAAAACAACTTGATAGAAGAAAGAAATCATAGTTGAAGAGGAATTGTGTCTCTAGGTTTGAGAATGATTTCAGACTGTACACCTGGTTCTTGTGGAGAGTTCATAGTCTGTGTACTGGCAAGTAGAAACTCCAATCAAAAGCCCCCCAGGGGATGAATACTTCATTCTACAAGTTAATTTAATCTTTCAAATACTCCGAAACTTTTCAAAGTATCTATATTTTAAAAACTTCTTAGTAAGAATGGATACAGTAAAACTAATTGTACCAACACTGTGAACACTCTATATATTAAAATTCACCACTGAGTCATTAAAATATGGTATTGCTAGCATATTTTTAATAAAAGCTTTTAAACATGCTGCCAGTATAACTCCTCCTTTCTTGCTGGTGATTAAATACATAATTTTGCTGTTTCTAAAACAGTATGAAGTTATAGGAGAGACCTCACTTAGTACCTAATAAGAAATATAAAATGTCTAAAAGTATGAAAAAGGTCTTTTACAGTGTGTCAGCTGGAAAAACAGGCATGTCTTCCAGTGTCTCTAAGTTTTTGAAATATTAGAAAAACAAGCTATTGTGGATAAAAGGCTGCTGCACAGCAGCTGGGCCATGATAATATTGATCTGCTAGTGTGTAATGGTAATTGCAAGTAATTCAAGTTTCTTTCAGTCTTTCACTGTAGATTAAGGTAACTCAAATTACTGGGGTTTTTTTGTGATGGATTGATACTACATATATTAACATTTACCATTTATAAACTGGTATGTGATAGATTATTCATGTAGCTAAGACATGAATTATATCAAGGTCAGGGTCTTTGAGCAACCTGATCTAGTGAAAGGTGTCCCTGTCCACATCAGGGTGATTGGTCTAGATATTTTTAAAGATCCCTTCCAACCCAAAGCATTTATGAATCTGTACAAAGAATGCTGGTTTTAAGTCACAAACATGGTTTTAAATGCACAACACAGATGTGTTATAATCCTCTTACAGTGTAGAAGTTTCTAAGGAGACATAGAATACATTACACTGCCACAAAAGGGGTAAAGGAACCTTTGTTATGAACAAATCTCAGGGCTTTTATTTCCTTTAAGGAAAAACACATCACAGATTTTAATGCTCTTCAGCTCTATTTAGACTACTAACAGCATGTGTTCTTATATCAGGTGTCTCTGATTCTGAACAGGAAATAAAATGCTGTGTCTACAGTTTTATTGCTGATTTCAGTAACAGTTACAAAGAAAATAATCATTAGAGATTAGCTCGTCCTGAAGCACGAATTGGAGTAATATTTGAATTGCAGTTACATTTGTGCTATTGGGCCATTGCCCCCTGTGAATTTCCATTAGCTTTATTAATGTTCTATGGGAAATTATTCTGGACCATTTTCTTTTATATAAATTCTGATTGTGAATGGTTATCTTACTACAGAATGCTGTGAGGGCTGGCCAAGAAAAATATTGGCAATGTAACTTTAAGTCTATTAACTTGAGCCACATGTTATGATTTTAAAGTAAATTATATAGCTGCATTGGCATTAGTTAAAGTCCTGATTTGGGTGCAAATTAGGAGACTGAAATTATTTATGTAATTGGTGATACAGGCTGCAGTAAAATTAACAGGACTAGTTTCCAGCCATACAATCTCAGACATCATAGTAGAAGATAACACAAAACACACTGTCATTACTGGCTGTAATTTAAAGGAGAAGTAGACACTTGTGGCAGGAGAGGGGAAAAATATTTTGACCATAATTATGAGTTGAAAACAGAGTTGCAAATTAATCTAATCTTATTGCAGCTCAGCATCTGCATGCAAAATAAAGTCAGAAGACTTTCAATTTTGCTGTTAAGGTATATTCTATTCTTAATTAATTTGATTAGAAATAGAGTTCAAGAAACATGTTTGATGAAAAGTTGTATCATCCAGTTGTTACAGAAATTGACACAAATTATTGTTCAGAAGATCTAAAAGGCGAGATTTGGGTTTCCTAGAAAGAAATTTCTTTTAATTATTAATAGTGTTTATTAAACAGTATAAAGTGTACCACTATGCGTCTGGCTACATCTTCCTTTCAAAATATGTGTATTTCTGTAATGGCACACAGATATGGAGAAGCTGTGGGATAACTTAAATGACTGGTATGGATGTATGCAAGCTCTTTAGAAAGGACCAGGCAGGATGGTGAGTGTGGGGGGGGATCTGCCTGTGATGTGAGAGAGCTGTCGGTATGCATGGAGTTCTACCTAGGTGTGGGTGACGGGTCAGCTGAGAACTTATAGGTCAGGACTAGTTGGTAGAGCAACATGGGCAATATTCTTGAGAGTATTTGCTACCAATTACTTTATCAGGAAGAAGCTGATGCAGCCTTCTTCAAAAAGCTGAAAGAAGCCTCATAGGTGACTTGAACCACCCCAATACCTGCTGCAAGGACAACACAGAAGGGCACAGTTAATCCAAGGTTTCTGGAGTGCATTGAGGACAAAATACATGTGATCAAGTAGCCAACAAGGAGCAGTGCTTTGCTGGACCTCATACTTATAAACAAGGAAGGACTGAATAGGATGTGTATGTTGGGGGCAGCCTTGTCTGTAGTGATCATGAAATGGTAGAGTTCAGCATCCCAAGGGGAATTTGCTTAAACACAGGTTCAAAATGCTGGGCTTTTGGAGAGTAGACTGGCCTGTTCAGGGATCTGTTTGTTAGACTGTTTTGATGATATTTCTCTAATATAAATATGATATATTTATATTAGAGATATAAAGATATCTCTAATATCTTTAAAGGATATAGTCTTGGAAAGAAGAGCTAGATTAGGAAAGTTAAAGTTCATCTAGAGTTGATACTGGTGATGTGAAAGGCAACAAGAAAAACTGCTACAGGTATGTCAGCAAGAAGAAACGCTATGAAAAACATAGGTCTGCTGTTGATTTAAGGTCATTGTCATATGACCAAATTGTGTGGAGAGGCTTGATAGTATTAAGTGCTATTTCAGAAATGTCAGCTACCACTCATTACCAAAAATTTCATTAAACTTGAATGGTTGTGGAAAACAATTTTTCCAGTGAATGAAAGAAAAATTACTTGAAGTATAAGAAGCATGCAGTAAGGAACAGGAAGTAGTAAGAATTGTTAAGAATCAACCTTTCATGACAGTTGTGATTGTTATTTTCCCACTAAAATGAATTCTGTAATTCTGTTTCTTTCTGGGTATTTTGTTGGTTTGTTGGTGTTTTTTTTTTCATTTTTGGTTTGTTTGTTGGTTGGTTGGGGTTTTTTTGTCTGTGTGGTTTTTTTTGTTTTGTTTTGTTTCAGGTTTTTTTTTAATGTTGTTCGGACTGATTCTTTGTATATTCTTTGATGATACTGTTACTCTTCTCACAAGTGGTCAGAGTAAACATTCATACTGGACTTGTGTCATTTCAGCTAGTATTTATATCAGAGGAAAATGTCATTGACCATTGGTTCATATAATTTCTGGTGATATGGATACAGAATAGCATAAAGTTTGGTGCTACTTATTTTTATTCTCTAGGCAACTTGGAAAGCCATGCTAATGCCAATGTGAAAGCCATTTGGAAAAGTACAAGTAACATGAGTTACTCAGATAAACAGAAAGATTGCTGAAATCAATAGAAAACAATAGCATACTCCAACAGTCCGGTTTCCAAGCTTCTGCAGCAGAGCAATTTTTGAAGTACTTTTATATTTATAGGCACTGTTTCTTACAGTATGAGTTGATGCATATCAACTATATATTTTTTGTGGGATGAGAAAAGATGCCCTTAACTTGCTAGAAAGTTACAGTTCCCACTATGGAAAGATAGTATCATTAGTGAATGTTTCAGTTATTGTAACCATATGCATCTTTTAATTTATTTCTGTCTTTGGGGAAGAAGTTTTTAACACATCTCACATGCAGACCTACATCATATGCTCCAGCTTAGCCCTTAAAGGGACTTCGCATAGGTTGCAGCATTATTCTCTGGGAAATAACTCAAGGCTGAACCAGATCATTTATGATTTTAGACCTGTTTCAGATCAGGTAATACCCCTTTCATATTGCCATGATAAGGAGAAATTCTTTTTACATGCCCTGAAGTAAATCTACATTTCAGCAAGATCTTCATAACTGAGCAATCCAGTGACTTGTGCCTAAGTCATCAGAAAGAACTATAACACTATGAGATGGTACTTGTATTGTTTTCATGCATTTAAAAAATAAATAATTGAAATACAGGAAAAAATGTATTGTTCCATATAACACAGGACATAAGTATAATAATATCAACCTCAAGCCATTAAGCATTGGACGCATTTGAGAAGAGCAGCATTTTAGGGTAGACTTTGAAACAGATCTGCCCTGTACTTCCTTTGTAGGAATAGAACAATCTTACATGCAAAATCCTATACAAGGAATTTTGAGATCCCTACCACAAGCCATTCATCTTTGCAATGTTTGTAGTAATCTTACTTATTTAGAGTGTAAACTTTTGGTAGTAAGAACTATTTGTGGTGGTAGGGCCTAAAGGTACCATCTATAATAGCAGCAACCAATAATGCACTCTATTCAGAACCAGTGACTACAGGGAGATGAAAAGTGAGCATATTTTGACACGGAAATCTTCCCTGATGTATTGTATATCTAATGTGTGTACTACTTTGTACATTTTGGAAAAATCTGTTTCTTTTCTAATAGACCTTATTTTCAGCAGACTGCAAGAACAGAAATGAGTAAATATTCATTTACTTGGAGCTTAGGGAGTATGTTACTTCTATGTTTACTTGTTTGCCTAGCTTTGGTCTATTGTGTTCCAAAAAGCACAGTGGAAATGATTTCAAAGACACTAAAATAGAGACAATAAAAGACACTAAAAGAGGCAATAAAATTAGTTTTTGGTCTGGTAATACCACCTAAAACTTTCAGTGGAATTCAGTAGAAGTTGCCAGTACTCAGCATCAATTTGGATTAGTGACTAAGAACATGTGTGTCTTGCTTCAAGGTGAAATGGCCTAGTAATAGATCCTTTTATAAAAATAATGAGAGAAGCTTAACAATGGCAAAGTGAATGCTGCTGTTTTGATAAAACTTTATGCTTCATTGCATATTGGTGTATAAACATAAGGCAAAATGTGTCCTCATATTTGCCAGGGTTTTTTGACAGCAGATGCATATTTCGTTATTAATTGCTCATATCCCTTTTGGATTGATAGGGGGTAAATCTACCTCTCTAGAGATGGATTATGTGATTAAGCCTTTTTACCTGTGATTTTACTCATTTCCCTTTCACTTAATAAAACACCCTCACCAATAACAATGCTATGTTAAAATATATAATGATACTTCTACTTTTCCAGTGAATTACTCTAACTAGCCTATTATGTTAATACAAGAGTTATTAAGTCACTCATTAATTCTGACTGCAAGTATGACACCCAAGGAAGCAATTTGTGTTTGGCATAATTGCTGTCATTTGAAAAGCCATTTTTATGAAGCAAAATGTTTTTTAACACATTCACTTCCTTTTTATCAATCTCCCAACTGATACCATTTTCTATCTGCTCAGCCATCTCATCTCCTAGGTTCCAGATTAAATCATGTTGAGATATCACCTAACTCTTTTCCTTGATCTATATCTTGCCTTTTGTTAGTAAATCAGCCTGTAAAACACTATAACATTTGCATGTCCTTGCCATGCCACATAGCATCACAATCTTAATGTTATAAAAACATGAAATCAGTCAGCACCAATTACAGGGTTACAGAGATGCTTTTAGGTAGCTGTGACCGATCAATAAAAGCTTTGGATCTGGAGTTCCCTGATGAGAGAAATATCTTGACTCTTGACCTTGTACTTTACACTTCATTCTGTGATATATGTCAAGATACAGCAAATGGTGAGGGATGTAATAGGAGGTGACTACATTACACCCTATTCTCAACTGCCTTTGACTTTAACTGCAGCATTTACATTACTCTGCCTTTGTCTCATCAACCTGAGAACTGGAATGTTCTATATTTCACCTTTGACCTTTTTTTTTTTTTTTTTTTTGCATTAGATTCATTTCCTTTTATGCCTTTTTCTGCTTTCCTTTCACACAACAATTCCCCACTGCATTTTATTTCTTTTACTAATACATATTCCAGCTTCTTCTCCCTCAAGGAGACTTTTTTTTTGTCGTGAAATTTGCTTCTTTATGTGAATCAGTTTGATACTTCTTCAGAGAAAACATTCTCAGTGGTGAAGAGGCAAATCACAAATTAGTGCTAGCTATACAGTCCAGCAAGAGAATCAATAGTGAAAAGAAAAACAAAACAAAATAAAGCAAATCTCTAATGCAATTTTCCAGTATGTTTTGTCCCCTGCAGTTGAAAAATGGGAACTGCAGACTAATTTTTCATAGTCTTAACTGCAAGTTAACTGAAAGATGCAGAGTAAACAACAGATTATTTTTTTTGGGGAACATATGGATTGGGCACAGGTACCCCTTTTATTTAGAGTTTAAAATAAATGATGCTGCAGCTGTTAATGAGACTGAGATGCTGCTATTTTAGTAAAAGCGCCTGGCTAGCGTAAATTCCATTAGGTGCAAATTACTGTTTTCACAGATGACACTATTTTTACACTGCCATTTTTAAAAAATGAAGCCTTCCCATTCTTCATAACTAGGTAAGTAACCAAATGAAATTAATTAAACCTGTTGCAGGTTGAGAGTTTTCAAAACGAAGTTCTAGTATTTGGCTACGCTACCTCAATTAACATCATTGTAACTGCATGGCTAAATCCCCAACTATCACTTAGAAAATGTACTAGCTGGTGTCAGACTTATTAGCATGATTATATATGAGGTGATGAAGAGGGAAGGTAAACATACCATTGCACAATTGTTTTTCTCTAATATGGTTAGCACTGGGTTTCAAGTTAGACATTGAGAAAATGCCTGATGTATCCCCTTTTAAAGGGAAAGTAAATCTTCAGTAAATTGATTGTCATACTGTTGTTTCACAATTTTTAGAAGAATTAGGAATACAGTTCTAGCAGCACTGGTAAACTCAGAGAGGCTTCAATATCTGGAAAAAAAAAAACAACCCACAAACCAACACTTTTGACATGAACTTTAGAAAATCCATAAAATGCCCTCAACAAGAAAGAAGTGAAGTATATTAATACTGTAAAATGATGTAATATTTAGAGGGAAGAAAAGAAACTGTAACAAAACTGTTCCCTATTTAACTAAGGATTAAGAATTTGCTTCAATTTTTAAGCAAAGTGTCTGCCATGCTTAACTGGAGGAGATCAATCCAGTTTACATAGTTCGAAAAACATCCACTGTCCACTATTGTGACAAATGCATGACTCCGTTTTCTTCCATTCATAAAGAACTAAACAGCTCAGTCTTCATAAATGTCCTTGAAAGTAGCAGATGCCTGTGAAAATGTGCGAGTCCACACAAATCTGAATTTAATACCTGAAAATGAATTTCAGAAGTTTGAGAATAAAATACTGAGATTTTTCAGCCTTTAAAGAAGAAAGCTCATGCATCCCATTAGAAATAGAAGCAATTCTATATCATTAAATTGACATAGGAAAAAAAAAGAGCAGAAAAGGTAAAAATCTGGCCTTTTGAGTAAAACTCATCTTGACTGTGTTGAAACCAGTATATTCCAGTGATTATATGAAAACCTCTCTATGCAAAGCAAACAACACATGTACATTGAAGAAGATACACAACTTATTAACAAAACTAGCTACAGGTAGTCACAAGTAACAATTATCTGTAAGAAAAAGAGGAGCACAGGAATAAAAAGTATTCATTAATGACTTATGTTCATAATATATGATATCTGAAACAAGGTCTGCCAGCACATGAAGGAATAAAAAGATATTTCTCATTTCTCTGTTCTGACGTTTAAACTTAAATGTAAGCTTCTTTTTTTTTTTTTTTTTCTTTTTCCTCCATTAAAAAATTAAACATTTTTCACCTCAAAAGTATATTTCAAATATGAAACAGATACTGGAAAACAAGAATTTACATTCATTGATTATAAATATTCCACTAATTTTATGGGGACTATCCACAGAATATGCTGCTGAGAAAAAAAAATGAGACTTACAAAGAAAATATATCTTTTAAGTATGTTTATTTCATAGAATCATAGAATCATTCAGGTTGGAAAAGACCCTTGGGATCATCAAGTCCAACCATTAACACCACTCTACAAAGTTCACCCCTAAGGCATGTCCCCCAACACCACATTTAAATGACCCTTAAACACATCCAGGGATGGTGACTCGGCCACCTTCCTGGACAGTCTATTCCAGTGTTGGACTACTCTTTCTATGAATTTTTTTTCCCTAATGTCCAGTCTAAACTTACCCTGTTGCAGCTTTAATCCATTCCCTCTTGTTCTATCGCTACTTACCTGTGAGAAGAGACCAGCACCAACCTCTCTACAATGTCCCTTCAGGTAGTTGTAGAGAGTGATAAGGTCTCCCCTTAGCCTTCTCTTCCTCAAACTAAACAGTCCCAGCTCCTTCAATTGCTCTTCATAAGATTTATTCTCCAGGCCAGCTTCATTGCCCTCCTCTGCACTCACTCCAGCACCTCGATATCTCTATTGTATTGAGGTGTTCAAAATTTGACACAATACTTAAGGCATGGCATCACCAGTGCTGAGTACTGGGGGATAATCACCTCCCTACTTCTGCTGGTCATCAATCCAATCCATCCAAGTCTTTCTGTAGAGCCTCCCTATCCTCATGCAGATCAACACTCCTGACTATCTTGGTGTCATCTGTGAACTTACTGATGATGCACTTTATGTCCTTACCTATCTCATCAATAAAGATGTTAAACAGAAATGGTCCCAACAGTGAGCCCTAATGAACAACACTTGTGACCAGCCACCAACTGGATATAACTCCATTGACCACCACTCTTTGGGCCCATCCAGCCAGCCAGTGCTTAATCCAGCAGATTGTATGCTCATCCAGGCCATGAGTTTTTCCATTTTTCTATGGGAAACAGTGTCAAATGCTTTTTGAAAGTCTAGGTAGACAATATCCACAGCCTTTCCCTCAGCCTGTAGTTGGATCATCTTCTTAGAGAAGTAGATCAGGTTCATCAGTCAGGACCTGCCTTTCATAAACCCATGATGACTGGGCCTGGTCCCCTGGTTGTCCTCTATGTGGCTTGTAGTAGCACTCAAGATGACCTGCTCCATGACGTTCCCCGGCACTAAGGTCAGACTGACAGGTCTATAGTTTCACAGATCCTCCTTTCTGCCTTGTATATGGGTGTTACATTTGCTACCCTCCAGTCCATTAGGACCTCCCCAGTTAGCCAGGACTTCAAGGAAATAATGGAAAGTGGTTTGGTGAGCACATCTGCCAAATCTTTCAGCGCCCTTGGGTGCAACCCACATGGTCCCATAGACTTTTGTGCATCCAAATGGTGTAGCAGGTCACTGACAATTTCCTCTTAAAATCAATGACTTCATACTACTTCCCCTCCCTGTCTCCTAGCTTATGAGGCTGGGTGTCCAGGGAACAGCTAGTTCTACTGCTAAAGACTGAGGCTTCAAGCTCCCCATTCCCCTCCTTCTCTGAGGTGCCTTCCTACTGCCTGGTCACAAAAGGGGAGGGGATCCTCTGATTTATGTGGGGCCTCAACCTGTTCCCTTTCTCTCAGGGAGTGGATCCACCACCTGTCAATCTCTCTCTCTCACTCCCTGATACTCCTCAACCTCTCCACTTCATCCTTCAGCTCAGCCAGCTGGATGAGCAGATCATTCACCTGTTCACATCTGACATGGGCATTGTCTCCGCTACCATGCACTGCAAGTGCCAGGCTCTGGCACTCTCCGCAGCCAGAGGTCTGAATGACTCCATGTTTTCATGTGCCCACAGCTTTTCTAACAGCGTTTGGCTGGGTAGCAACACTCTACAAACAACTGACACCTTGTGACTCAAGAGTCAGTTGGGATCAGAGCCCTTGACCTCTGACCACTTAGAGAGATTGAACTTACCTTGTACACTGGCAGAGGCTCAGTGCCCTGCCCTATGAGCTGCAGCCAACTGCGGCACCCACTGGGGCACATACAAACACTGGTTGCTCTCTCTGTGGGGGCAGCCCCCAGCAAAGGCAGAGGACTTTTCCCAGCTTCAAAAAGCCCCCAAAATTGCTTTTTGTCAGTCCTTTTTGCTGCAGATCCCTTCCCCAGTGCAGTCTTACCTGCCCTGAAGCTGGTCTCCGCAGCAATGTATTTGATTCCTTGACTTTTCTCCTTGTAACATTTTTTATTGTCTAGGCATTCAAGATTTTCTTCGAATATAGAAAACAGGTTATATAATGATTCAACAGCTGAGAACACTATGGGGATAATGATGCATTTTCACTTAGAGTGCTGATACAATTCTCACATGGGATTTAATGTTTTACTACACTTGTTTTTCTGCTTTGTATTTGATCATACTTAATTAACCCTTGAAGAATATAACAATCCCCAAGGCTTCCTTTAAGACATTCCTTCAACCTATGAACTCCAGATAGCCTCAGCAAATTGTAGGAATGTTTGTGACATTTACTGATGAGCAAAATCAGAACTGTAACAGGGATATATGTGATTCCATACACTTCATCTTGAAGAAGCACATCACCTTAGAATGAAACTTGACTTTTAAGTGAACTTAAGCAGCACTTGATCTTGTTTTGACAGCTTGTCTTTGATGGCATGCACGTATTTATCCTTCAGGAAGTTAATGTAGGGCACTTACTTTCAGGTAAGTGGTGAATTTAATATACTGGAATTATCCTTCCTTAAGGATCTTTCTTGCAAAATTAATCTCTAGTCACTTATAAAAGCTTTTGTTTGAGGCACTAAAATCAAGTGACCTAACAGCCAAGTCTAACTTTAAAAAAAATAATTACCCAAAGAAAATGTACCACTTCTAATTGCAGTGAGTGCAGAAGATTTCTCACTAACTTCATTAGGAGTAAGCTTAGGTGCTTTGTGATCAGTACATTTCAAAGAGAATATATTCCAAACTCAAATTTGGAGTTACTATTTTGATATGTATGAAGACTAGGCTATTTGGATTGAGGTGACTCTGCTTATGACCTTACACATACTCTTGAGACTGCTTGAGCAAACAATGCAAATGGTCTTTACACCGTATAACCTTTTTGAATGAAGAACCTAAAGAGCTAAATTTACTCTGAATCCTGTCATAGAAAAAAAAATGCAGATCTGACCATTGGTCCTGTTAGAGGATTTTCAAAGAGTATGTATGTCTTCTAAGAGGCAAGATATCCTTAATGTTTATTCTCCTTTTTAGCACATATTTCAATAGTAGCACATATTTCAATAGTAGCCCTTTATTTAAAAAGCAGTCATGACATACTTTTTTGCCAATACTTATCAGACAGCTTTCTAAGATGATCACTTCAGCACATGATGCCTTATTGTACATGGCTTAATCTACTCAAACTATTAATTACAGACATTTGGGAGGAGAAAAAAAAAAATCTCAATTCTCAAAATAGTGAGTCTTTAAGGGACTGGCATGTATTACTTTAAAATACTTTTGCTTATGAAATGCAATCCAGGGCCAAAACTAGGGTTTAATAAAGTGTTAACTGCACAAAGTAGGCTTGTTTTTCCTTTCACTGCTCTAAACTGTTAGAGTGGGATCAATCTCTACCCTGTTTTGCTACTAATTTATTTTTAATAATACAAGAAATGCTCCCTTAAGTCTCTGATGCAGATTTTCTGAAGTCAGGGAGGAGAGTTAATTTGAACACATCTGCACCATCAAATATAATTGCTTCCTAACACAGTTGCATGCTGATTCAGTACATCATTCTGTCATTCTATTTATGTGAAATAGATGGTAGCATACTATGCAACAGGAAGCTATAGGAAGGGACATTTGCAGAGGGGGAACATTCAGAAAGATTTCCAAGTAATTACAAAGATCAATAATAATAAATAATAAATAAAATAAAATAAATTCTTAAATAATT
>JANHFX010002187.1:20292-60186 GCA_027560015.1 Chloroceryle amazona
CCCCGATTTTTCATTTGGAATTAGACCTATGCGCATGGTAAAGAAAAGAGCAAAACTAAACAAAACTAAACAAAAAAACACCAAAACAATATATTGGGAAAGAAAAAAATACTCTGACAACAATTCTTCAGATACTCTGCACTTGAATATTACATCCTAGCACTCAGATTTAATTCACTGTAACTAAATTTGTGTTTTCCTAGTGTACACTAGAGGAAAAATCAGGACCTTGGAGACAATCTAAAGCTAATCAATCAATATTTTCAACTTTATAAGTCCTCAAATGCATTCTGTGAACTTAATTTTCTTCTATAAAGCCTCTGTTGGCATAATTTGCAGCATATCTTTCTAACTACTGATACATTATGTTGCTGGCATGGATATGTAATTTTTTATTATCTAGTGATTCAATATTGCCAGTTTTCTTTACACCAAAATAGAAGGGATATTCTTCAGTTATTACTCTGGAAAATGCTCTTGGGTATACTGTACCTAAAGGGAAAAAATTCATTATGTAGAAGAATAATATAAGACTGCAGTTATTTCAAGCTGACAATTATATTTTGAGATGTTCTATTTTGCTGGTTTGATGATGACTCTAGTTTTATTTTTAACAGATAGATCAAAGTGAAAAAATTTATAATAGCATGGAAGATACTCAATTCACATTCCTTATTTGTACTGATTTTACAGTGAGTCTTCAAAGGAGATAAAATATAATAAAAGGAAGATGTTAAACAATGTTAAAGTTCATACTAGTACTGAATATTTGCCGACTGTGACTCCAGAATGCTAATATTTTTAATAGAAAATTGTCTTTTTCATCTAAAATAGAATCTTACACAAACTGTAACAGGTGTATACTGGGATCATCATGCGTTTTACTAGAGACAGGAACAGGAGGGATCAAAAACATCAAAGTGAATGAATCTGAAATTTTTTAAAATTGCTAGAGAAGAATGTATATGTTCATAAATATATATACACACACATATATGTGTATCAGGTAACTGGAGACTGATGCTATGCTGGTATTCATGTTCTAGACAAGCCAGTATGAACTGTACAGGTGTCACAGGCCTCTGTTTCTGGTACACATCAGTTGGTCTTAAAAGAAACATCAGCTCATATAAGCCATTGCAGCTAAGTAGCAGCTAAGATTAGCATCCTATAACTGAATGCCGAGTGCTAGAGACAACAGACAAAAATATGTGTCTGATAAAATGTGTCTGTTTTCTTTCCCATCAGCATTCGACTACCTGGCATAAAAGTACCTTCAAATGCATGCAGATCTGCAGTCATGCCGTGGTTTCTAAATTTAAGGGAAAACTGTCTCTCCTGATGTAGCTTTTTTTTTTTTTTTTTGGTGACTATTGCATTTGTAAGTGACCATTATCTATTTGCTTAGATAGTATGTAAGAATAACCTTATGCAGGCTGGTGGTATGGCTTTCACTTGAGAAATACACCTGGGATGTAGGCCCTAAAAGGAAGGAAAGCCCTCACTGATGATAGCTGTAGCAGCTACTGAGTAGGCTATTCTTTCTGAAGCTAAAACTCTGCAGCTCAGTCACAGTTCTGAACAAGATAATAGTGAAATTTGAATCTGAGCTATCGGCAGCCCAGCAAGTGCCTAATCATTAAACTCTAAAGTATACAGAGAAATCTCTCCTTTATCAATAGCAGTTTAGTCAATAAGTATGCATTGCACTTCAAGAATCTGAATCATTATTTGGTTTTCAATCAATTACTCAACAAATTTTTTCAATGAATGAATTGAACTTGGTGAATATCACTGTCACATTATACTATTTTTTTTCTGTTTATTTTGTTTGTATACCTCAGGCTAGCATAACTTTACAATTGTTTATAATCTTTCCCCCCCTGCAGCAAGAAGCTTAAGATGCATTTGAACAGATTTTTTTTTCTATTTCCTTTTCAGCTGGTGACAAACTAAGTGGAAGAACTAGTCCAAAGGAGTGTGTGTGGTATATAATTTTCCAGATGCAAAGGTCAATGTCACAGAAAGTTTTCTCTTCACTTGTCTCGATCTCATTATTTATTTTGTTTTGCCTCTGCTGTATTATTCAGGAGGTACATTTGTCAAGAAAAGAGGTACAGTATTAACCTCAGTTAAGTGTATGTGAATTCAACTGGGTGTTTTCATCTAGACCTTGGTGATTACCTAAGTCTTTAACATATCATATTCTTAACTTTCTAGTATGGACTTTATTAATCTATGACAACTATAAATCTTCTCTACTATTCATTTATATTCTCTGTTTTGTTTCAGTAACTCAGGTACAGATAGATAAGAAAATAGCTACATTCAAGGGAAAACTTGAAATTTATTTTTGTGGTTTGCTTCTAGTAAAATGAAGGGCCATCTAGTCTATAGTTTCAGATGTTTTTACTACAGAAGTTTGAGCACATAGCATATGAGCTGTTTCACAACGTACCTGTATTTTCCTTTACCTAGTCTTTATCACTATAGATGTATTTGAAATCAGGATATTCTCTTCTTGCATTTTGGTACATATTGTTCTTAAGACTGTATGTGCAATTGTTTTTCCTTGCAATGCTGTTGAGTTAATGCAATCAACTCTCATCTTCTCTAGACCAACATTCACCTTTTTTCTTCAGGATGAGATGAGCATACTCATCTTGTGGCACATACTGGATATATATAGCTATTTATGTTTGCATGATAAAATATATACAAGTATATAAAGCAAAATATGGAGTAGCAGAGGTGATGCAGGAAATAATCATGTTATTTAAGGAATATTGCCTATTCCTTTATCTCTAGTATACTGGATTAAATTCAGTGATATATAATTTCATTCATGTCAATATTTAATTTAATTATAAGAGAAACTGTATTTTATTTCATCATAATTGGTAGCTTGTGGGAAGAATAGAATAGTAAATAATTGAAACTTCAGAAAGCTATGAACAGTGTCAGAAAGAAAGATTAACTGGCTTAGAAATAAAGTCTAAGAGAAAAGAAACACAAAAGATATATGCAATAGACTGATTTTTAAATTTTCTGTAAGGCATCATTAGCAGTGCTTTCCTTCAAAAAGGTATGCAAATGACTGCATTCTAAACCTCCCTGACATGATGTAATATCATTAAATAGATAAAATGCTGTTCATAGGTGTGATTTACATAATAATACATGTAAATTATGATTCAACTCATAACTCAGCAAATGAAAGAATACAGTGTTTACAGTTCATTGTGTGTCATGCTACTGCAACTTGATAATGGAGCTGATTAAGTTTAGGTCAGTTCCTATGGTCATATGGATTATGCTACTGAAGTTTCTGTGATTAATTAACCTGAGAAGCCTAGTTACTGTCAACTGAGGATCTTAAAGTCAAGAGTAAGAAGAAAAAAAGGTTGAATTAGAAAATGTCTGAAGTTCCGCAGTATTGTCTTTTCATATTTAATCCAGTGTAAACCCTTTCTGTGCTGCAGCTTTTAACTATACAATAGAACAATAATGAGAAATATGGCTTACTCTTCATGCAAAAATGTCTTAATTGCTGCTAAAATACTGTATCTACTGTGTACTTAGTATATCACTGGCCCTGTTAGAAGGTCCATAAAAAGACCTGAAAAAAAAATACTGATAAGATGATTTCACAGCAAATCCCATGGAGATTCACAAGTTATATTTTGCCCTGAAAAGAAAGGGATAAAAAAACCCTTTAGTGTTAGCTCATTTACCCATTAGGGAGATTTAGGCACCAGTAATTGCGCCAATGAAAATTTATGTACCGTTTATAAAAAGTCAATCATCTCAACAGAAAAGATTAAGGACAGCAGAATACCATATAGTTTTATAGTGAAAGAATGATTGGGGAAGCATAGTTAAGTGTTTTCAGGCAAAACTTCTGTATATTGAGAAGATAGAGCAATCACTGTGTTACTGGGGTGCTGCTGTCACTTCTTTCCCTACTCCACCATTTTAAGGTAAAGGGCTGGCTACTGCACATCATTTGAGGAAACATTTTGATAGTTATTCTTCACTGGAAAAGGAATCTTCCCGATCTTCATGGTTAATGTCACAGTCACAGGCAAATGATTTGGCCATTAACTATACCTTGTCTTGAAGTTAAGCTAAGAGTGGAAAATTACTGGACATAACATGAGAAGTAGCTGACAGAACTTACAGGTAACTCAAGAAAAGGCAGCTAAATCTCAAAGACGGTGAAGGAGTTATATAAGAAACAGCTAAACTGCACAGGCAGTTATGTTGGAAGGGAGTATTGGGAACTTTTAGGGGAGCGGAGTCTTGCAAGGCCAGTAACACCTATGTAGCCATATCAGTAAAGCCATGTATATCCTATAGCACACAATAATGCCATATGAGGGTATGGTTTTCATAAATCTAGGGCCAAGAGAGGAAAATTAATTAGAGATAGGTCATTTAATAGGGAGAAGACTGGGGCTAAGAAAGGAAGGTAAAAGGATGTGAAGAAGGACAGACAGATAATGCAAATCTTGTGGCCAGTGTTGTCATGGGGTACTAGTCAAGCAACCTTGTGCTAATTTACTGCAGCTAGAAGAGGTCAATAAACCATAAGCCTGAGCCTGCTTTTTTTTTTTGTTAGAACTGGGATACAAGTGGTGAGTGGGGGATTGCTGCCCCTTACTAACAAGTTTACACCCAGACAGGAGCAAGCACCTTGGTATCACCATTCTGATGCTTGTTTCACCTACCACTTCATAAGTTAAGCATATTTCTGTGAGATTGAAGTTAAATGGCATAATCTCCTCAACATATCCTGCTGCATCATTTAGGCAGCTCCCAGCTATGCATAAATGCAGCAACTTCTGGAAAATCATTTGGAAATTAATTGTGACTCAGGATAGTCCTCAAAGTTCCTACGAGCATCCTTTGTAAAACAGTGTAAATTACTGTGAGAGGGTTCTGGAAAGAACATGGATATACGACAATGCAGTTGGATTTTTCCACATCCAATCCTATTTATCTTTTTTCCAGACAGGTGCCAATCTTGTCAAGAATTATGTGCTTTATTATCTTCAGGTAAGACTGTTCTTACCAGAGGCATAAAAATTAGTCTACTGGCTTTTCTATGAAAATGAAAACAAAATATCTCCTTAAATAAATCAGAAAATCTGGGTACTTCTTGGTTTTGAAGGACCTAATCCAATAGAAAATGAGAATATAATTCTACATGCCAGACAATTGTTTAGTTGTTGATATACACATAGGTTGACTGCCTGACCAAAATGAAAACAAATATGAGCACACACTTTGCTGTTCCCCTTACATAATTTACTTCTTGTAGAAGAGTACCGAACTTACAGAAGTCTATTCTATTGTGATTTTCTTAATGAATATCCTTCCATAGGATTCAGTTTCATTTGGCTGAACTTTGAATCAGGCTTTAAAAATATGTGCATAATTTATTTGTGTACTGATTGGACAGTGGTTTTTAATTCCTTTGTTATGGACGCAGTAAATCTCATTGTTAGCTCTAGTTCTTTTTCTTCCTGAGAATTTAAGCAAATTCCAAATTTATTTTTAGACATATGAAGTAAAAACATTGGCTTGGAATAATTTATATTTACTGTAATATATTTGCAATATATGTTTATTTAGTACACCTACACAGAATATCTGTGTCAAATAGCTCCATCTGCTGAAATGCCATTCTAAGATCTTTAATAAACTATACTGAATGAATATCTAAAAACAGATAAACATGGTGGAAGGAAAATATGTACTGCATACTGTTGGCTCCTTTTCCTTATGCAGAAGATATCTACCAAAACTGTTGTAATGAACATTATACAAAATCAGTTGTTATTACCAAATTATCCACTCATAATATCATAACTTTTGGTGTAGTAGTATATCGTTGTGGTCACCAGATATGGTTAGCTGCCAAGAAGAAGCTGCAGTTAGAAACTATAGGATAGTCTGCTACACTAAAATGTATAATACAAAGCACAGCTTTCTTTAAAGACTTTGGTTGAGTGGTTTTTCTACTGCAAAATGTGGAAGTGAGGTTAGTGAGTTAAGGGCACTGCATCAAGAGCTGATTAATAGCCTCTGAGTGAGTGAATATGTGCCTGCCATCCTACAGCAAAGGCCATATGTTACACTATCACTTTTATTCCAAACCACATCTTTGCCTGGTGACAAGAATAATTTCTGACAAGCAAGGAATTCATCTAATACAAGAGATACCATAATTTGCAACAGCAGAATTGCTGAACGACCTATGGACCTAAGACTTACTCTTAGGCAACATACTAAGGCTTCATCTAATAGTGCCAGTGTTTGTCATCTCTAAAAGGAGCTGAAGAAAATATCATTTAAAGTCAGTACTTCAGAGTGCTGACTGCAAGATGTAAATTAATGTAGCTTCTACTAGATCAAACAAGCTTATGGTAGATATCTAAGATATGCAATAAACTATGAAAATTGCTTTCACTGCAGAAATAATAACGTGTTAGAGAAAGCGTTAGCAACAGTATTACTTTTAGAGCTAAACTACAAAATCTAAGATGTGAATATGCTGTTTGAAGCAAGTAAGGTCTATTTAGCCTATTATGCACAGAAACTGTTTTGCTTTTAAATCATACCAGTTAAAATAATAAATTTATTTTCTGAATGCACAGTTCTTCAGATAAGTTACTTTGTTACCATATTGGTTTTTTTTCCCCAAGTGACATAATATTAAATTTCACGAATCCAATAGAATTAATAATTTTATACTTTTAAAACATTAATAACTGAAAACTGAATAATGAAGCTCAAGTTCTGCTTATTGCAGTCAGTGTAGTCACTATATTCAATGAAACAATATCTGAAATTGAAAGGTACAGGAAAAATACTATTTTGTGAACTGGTGTTTGGCTAAAATTATGTAATTAGTGAATTCTAAAGCATTTGCATTAAGTTAACTCAATAGTTTATTTCTGGTAGTCTTATAACATCTTTGTCTTTGGTATCTCTCTTTCGGGCTTCTCTGGAAACACAGGTGTTAAAAATACTGAGAACTAACCAGATTTTCTATAACCTGCTAGCCTGTATTGTATATGTCTCAGCATGTATTTTACATAGGCTAGCTGGTTCTGACATTAGTGAAAATGGCATCATTAGAACAGGACTTTTTATCAGAATAAGGACCATTTATGAAAAACTTCTGTTTGTAATCATTTTGGCTATTAGATATCTTTAAAAAATACTCACTGAAAACCCAGTATCTCTGAAGAGGAACAGGCTAACAAACTTTACAAACCTTTGAAGAAAATACATATGCATAAGGCCATTGCTTCCCTTCACCTTCTCTTTCTCACTTCCCATCATTTGTGAGGTTAAGAATATAGGTGGTCTTTGTATCTAAAGTAGAAAACACTCAGATCCAAGAGGCTGGGTTTATTACTGAGAACCGAAGGGAGAGTGATGGCAGATGGGAAAGAACAGTCTACTGGAATCTTCTGTCCTGAATTGAATGCCTAGGTTACACATAATTCATAGTTAATGCTCCACCAAAGGGAAGTGTACCCTTCAGGATGATAGGAAATTCTGCAAGTCAGCTAAACATTCATTAAAAAGTGAAAAATCAGGCAGATTTAAGAGACTGACTGGAGAGAAGACAACATCTGCTTATGGCCAAGCTTCCAATCTGTGTACCATCCTAGTTTTCTGAGTCTGTACTTTTCTCTACCATGTGTGAAGTCAGAGCAGGGGTTCTATTCCCTGAACAGCTATAATGACTATGATAGACAGTATTTACCTTCAAAGCCAAGCTCTGCTTGATTTGGAGAAGGAACTTTCAGTATTCCTTTATTAACTGCTATACAGAAGACATTCTGAAAGACTTCTGTACTGTTGAATGTGGCTTGTTATTTAGTGATTTCTGCAAATAACGACTAGCAATAGTTTCAACACTGTATGAGACCTGATTTTCAATTCATATATGATGGATGATTTCCCCAAAGCATGTTTTAAGAGCTGAACTTCATATGTACTCCAATTCAATTCCCATCTGTAAAACAGAAAGTAACACTTCTCTGTTTAGCTCACAGACCATTCTTAGGATAAATTAAGCATTGTAATTCATGTTGCAATCAAAAGTAAAGTGTTTCAGTGCCAATCAATAAAGGCTGAATAAAACAAAATCTATAGCCCCTGAATTCATTGATAACACAGTGCTTAGGGAATGTTAAATGCTTAGAGAATACAGGACTAACGTTTCAAGCAAGAAGCCAACTGCAATAACTCTCAGAAAAAAAAAACGTAGGCAGAAGATGTCTGGAATTTTGCCTGTCCCTGTATTCCTTTGTGCTTTTTCTGCAGTATACACATAGGATTGAGAAAACAGCTTCTATATGGAGTACTTGCCTTAAAAGCAGGAGCCATGATGCTTCTAAATCAAGTATTTTACCTGCAAGGCCACAGCCTCACAAGATCAGCAATCTGACTGTCAGACTTACGGTGTTCAGCCTAACCAGTGGAAAATTTGTATGATTAACCAACATTGCTGCAAGGAGAAATACATAAAAAGCTTTTGGAAATGAAAGCTTTCCCTAGAGTCTTTGTCCTAGGAAGATGGCAATCATGGTCACCTTAATTTTGCAAGATGGCTTCTGACCCCTTCATATTTTTTATTATTAAGGCTCCTGCAGAACACATATTGGCTTGTGGGTCACATTTACATTTTAGATCTTTAACTGCCTGAATTAAATTGACAATAGTGATGGCATATATCTAGCCTGTAGAAGAAATCTCCAAAAATGCTTCTGCTGTTTAAATACCTGCCATCAGACTTCATGAATGCAGCAGAATGCACAGAAAAAAAAATATACTGAAAAATGATAGAGTAAAAAAAAGCCTTTATATTTAAATTTCTATCATAGATATGCCTAATGAAGCAGCATGAAGGATCTTATTACTATACAAAAATAAAGAATTTCCTAAGAGAGTTCTCTAATTTCATATTACCTTATTCCCCGTCTGAAACACAGTGATTACTGCACCAAGTGATACATAAAAATGGAAAAAACAGCAGGCTTCATCAGTTTCAAAGGAATCAGCACTGCTGGTGTTCCAAACTGGAAAAATAAGTGTCAGCAATGACACTGAGTAGGATAGGAAAAGTATATATTTTATATGCACCCAATATTTATGTACTTCACAAATTATTTTCAGATCATTTGTATTTTCTTTGAATAAAAAGATTTAATTTTTGTATTTTGTGTTCAAAAAACAGCCTGTAGTTAGTTTTGATCTCATCTGTAATTCTGAGCTTCAGTGCCATCAGCTAAAGTAATAAACATTTCTGCCTGAAAGTATATTTTAAAGACAATCTTCTCAAAATTCATGCCTTTAATTTGGCAAAGCATTGTTCAGTGTCTAAATAAATCATTCCTGGATTTGAGTGGTAGTTGTATGGATGAATTCACAAACAAGTAAAAAGAAAAAAAGAAAAAGATATATGTAAAGCAGATACATTTCTTGAAACTGGAAACTTACTTGCTCCCCAAGGCATAGCAAACATTATTTTAAAGCTCATTTGTTCACTGTTTTCCAAGACACAGAATAAAGAAAATGGTTATATTTAAGGCAGTTCATCTAAGTCTATTCTGATGAATCAAACATCTGCAGGAAAAAAATATCTTTCAGTCACCTGGAACAAAGGTATTTTAGTAGAGCTAAGTAGAAATCAGAATTTCTGCATGATTTTCTTGTTTTGTTTGAAAAACAAAACCACATTTTGTCTTATTTATGGCTACTATGATGCACTATACATTTAGTCAGAATTCTTTAGATCATATGAAATATAGTATGTCTTGACAGCAGAGAATGGGAGTATTTGGTATCTGCATGGTCTAGCTTTTGTTTAGGTGACACCTGTAAACAAATCTATTTAAATGGGGAGAAAAATTAAAAACCAAACAAACATCTGAGCAATATAGTCTGGAGAATATTTATTTTGATTCAGCTACATACAATAGGAATATGCCTATGTTACATTGTGGTAAACTGAAGAAGAATGTGTTCAAATGATTACCTTTCATTGTATTTGATTTGTTTAAGTCAGCTGTTTTAGTGGGAGATTTCCCCATCCTGTGTTACCTAATAAAAGAATGTTCCTTTTCAATTCTTATGGTGGATGAAGTAACATTCCCTAAGTCATGATAACTTTAAAGGAAGCTACTCTACATCACATTAAAAGAAATTAGGAGTAAGCACACAGCATCTACAATCAGCTTACAGTTGGTAAACTCTAGTTGGAGAACAGATGTCTAGCTGGAAACATCTTTAACTGCTCTGAATGTCCTAAATCGCTCGTATCACAAGCAGGAGTAACTGCATAGGACTTTTGCTTAAATTAAATAAGGTAATTTAATTAAACAATTGAAATTCATGTGCTCAGACAAGTAAAACGTCAAGAATGAGTATGTATATCTCTGAGGTTTCAGGTGGAAACCAGTAGGAATTTATTGTAACATTTCTCACAGAAATTTTTTATTTTCAGTATTATGACTACTTGTATTTGTTATGGAGGTGTTTTCAATATTAAACATGGTGGCTTTTTTCAAGAAAACTGTCAATATAAAGTATTTCAAGTACAAACAATTAGCCAATGACTGGAACTGTGGAAACAATCACAGAAGTTGTATGTCTTAATTACTTGGCCCACATGTTCTGTCTTAATTATTTCTTACTAAAATATATAGAGACATTATGGTTTTGATGGAAATGAAGAAACAGAATAAAACTGGAAACAATCATAATGACATATCAGATGCATCAGAGCAACACAGATTTATTTACATTTCTTTTGACCTTAAACAATCTAACCAAACAGGAAAATCTACCATTCGTACTTGTTCAAGTTCTGGACAACTGCAGAGGAGGAGCAACAGAATTGGGGACCTAGAAACTGATCCAGCTCATTGTCATTAATAGAAAGATCTTACTGATTTGAGAGAGTTTTACATCAGCATTACAGAATCTGCTCCTTATATAATCACCCTGTATACAGTGATTCATCGCTACTGAGGATAGCATAGTACACTTATGCCTAGTGTTCAAAGGTCTAAAACATGTAAGCATATAAAAGTTATCTTGTACCTTTGCTAGCTGTCTAAAGAGAAAAAAAGTGTATGCAATAGCAGGTATAAACAGTGAAAGTAATTGAAAATTAAGCTATGTTGCTGACTCATCCACATGTTTAGCTTTGTTACAAAAAATAGCTATAATTGTTAAACTAATGTATCTCTTCTGACTTGCATTTCCTGGCCATGCCATTAATCATAGCTGTTCAAATTCTAATTTTAACAGCACTGGTTTCAGCTCTGTAAGTTTATAGATCTGTTAGTTGGAAAGATTCCACATTGAGAAGATCTATTAAGAAATTCAAAGGTTATTTGAATAGAATGTAGATGAATATTCTGTTGCAGAGATATATTTGTAGTGCTGTATATTAATCAGAATTTCATTCCAAGTTAAGGTCAGATCTGGACAGAGTAGTTCAAAAGGTATTTACTGCACTATATGGATTGTTTTGAGTCACACATAGTGTGATATAAGGTAATTAACATTAATTGTTAGTTTATCAGTCTCCAGAGTCAACCAAACACCTACATTTTCAGTGTTCATGTTAATCTGTATAGTCATAAACAGTTTTGTGGTATTGCATTGAAAGCAGCTATTGTGTCTTGCAAAGTGAAAAGCTTTAGCAACCAGTATTCAAAAATTGTAGCATGAAAATTGTATTCCCAGACATCGCTGTATTTTAATGTTTTACAAATCAGAAGAATTGTCAGTGCCTTTTCTGGATAATGATGTCCCAATGTTTTAAATCATAGAATCATAGAATCATCTAGGTTGGAAAAGACCCATGGGATCATCATGTCCAACCTTTCACCCTACTCTATAAGTTCACCCCTAGACCATATCCCCCAACACTACATCTAAGAGATTCTTAAACACATCCAGGGATGGTGATTCAACCACCTCCCTGGGCAGCCTATTCCAATATCCCACCACTCTTTCTGTGAAGAATTTTTTCCTAGTATCTAGTCTAAACCTACCTTGTTTCAGCTTGAGGCCATTCCCTCTGGTTCTATCACTAATTACCTGAGAGAAGAGACCAGCACCAACCTCTCTATAATGTCCCTTCAGGTAATTGTAGAGAGTGATGAGGTCTCCCCTCAGACTCCTCTTCTTCACAGTTAATGAAGGAAATATTTTTGTGGTGTCTTCAGAGAAAACCAGCTGCATCATGATCTTAGCTTTCTGAATTTTTTATTTCATTATGTAACAAACTATTAGAAAAACAGGGTATGTTTTGCATGACATGATTTCCAGTCAGAATACTCCTTATCAATAATAAAGTATTTACACAAGGTCAGCTATAAGAAAAAATATTAGCCACATTGTTGTTTTTCCTGTACTCAGCTGTGGAGCTTCTTGTGACTGAGATAAGTTTTTGTGTAGAGTTTGTGTAGAGATTACAAAGGAAGAAGATCTACATTCATCCTAACTCTTGAAGGGACCATATATACAGAAATCTGAAATAAACGTAATCTTTCATTGTCTTGCTATATTAGAATAAAACTTTGTGATACTAATTTTTAGTAAATTAGAGTTCTATTGAACGTTTCTAGAATAAAAGTAATCTTATAATGGATGTAAAATACATCAGTGTTATTCCTGATTGTGTCAGTCACTTTGGCATGGAATAATTACACAGAGGAAAGAGTAGATGGTCAGGGTGGAAACAGTATTGGCAAATACTGTTAAGTGGCAAAAATCTTAAGGTATGGAAATCTTTTCTCATATGAATATATAGAAGACAGTTATGAGTAAAAAAACCACAAACCAGACATTGAGTTTTTTCTTCTGATATTGCTTAAAAGTTTTGTTTCAGTTATTTACATATGATTGTTAAAATATAGTCAGCTTGAATCTTCAAATGCAAAGTTTTCTTTATGGTGTTTTGAAGAGAAAAAAATAGAAGTTGTTTATATGAACCAGTCTTCTATTATGACAAACTTTGAATTACCGGTGATTCTGTCAGACCTCTTTGGAGGATGTTTAGTCACTGATAAAATCATTCACATAAATCCGCAAAATTCTTTCTTTTTTTTTTTTGAGAAGCAAGAATTATGTTTAAATTAATTCTGGTACCTGTTTGGGAAGAACAACTCTTTGCCTAAAGTAATATGGAAATGGTGAATGTTAGACTGGTATCTCTTTGCTAGAACAGGGCATAGCAACATATCTTCTGTATCTAACTTGCCATGGTTTTGTAATGATTCATTATCATATACAACATACTTCACATTTTAGACGAGATCTTTGAAGAATGTGCAAAACTGTAATTGGCCAATTCTCCTTCATATTACAGTTAGTTTGGTTAGGGTTTACATGGGTCAATCAATTACTCTGGATCCTAAATGAACAAATTTAATACTACTTCCTGCAAAGCACAGTTAAAAGCTTTCCCTTTACTTGCTTGTAATTTTGCAGTATTAACAAAAGTAGTGAGGAAAATAATTTAAGTAATTTTATTAAGAAGTAATGCCCAGACCACACACATTAATCTCCTGAAAAGATGCATCTTTCAACATTTATTACAATGTACTTAGGTCTTCAACAAACATACCTCAATAAATAAAAAAATACTTATTATACAGAAATTGGATGGTAGGGCAGAATGTCGTACCATTCTGTTCATGCTTTAGCCAACTGACAGAAAAAGCATGCAACACATGAACACAATCATATGATCAGGACCAGTCAACATGGCTTTATGAAGGGCAGGTCCTGCTTGACTAACCTGATCTTCTACAACATGGTGGCCATCTTACTGGATAAGGGGAAGGCTGTGGACGTTGTTTATCTGGACTTTAGTAAGGCCTTTGGCAGCATGTCCCACACCATTCTTCTAAAGAAAGTGGCTGCTCTTTGCTGGGTGAAAAACTGTCTAGAAGACCAGGTCCAGAGAGTAGTAGTTAACAGAGTTAATTCTAAATGGCATGTGGTAGCAAGTGGTGTTAACCCTCTGTACTGGGACTGGTCCTGTGCAACATCTTTATTGATGACCTGTATGAGAGGATTGAGTGTACCCTTAGTAAGTTCTCAGATGACACTAAACTGGGTGGAAGTGTTGATCTGATAGAGGTTAGAGAGGCTCTGCAGAGAGATCTAGACAGACTAAGTAGATGGGCTGAGGTTAACTGTTTAATAAGGCCAAGTGCTGGGTTTTACACTTTGACTACAACAATCCCTGGCAATGCTACAGACCAACCCCTGACAATGCTACAGACTCGGGAAAGAGTGGCTGAAGAGCTGCTTATTGGAGGGGGACCTGGGGGTGTTGATTGACACATGGCTGAACATGAGCCAGCAGTGTGCCCAGGTGGCCAAGAAGGCAAATGGCACCCTGGCCTGTATTAAGGATAGTGTTGCCACTAGGTCTGGGGAAATGGTCCTGCCCCTGTACTCTGCACTGGTGAGGCTGCACCTGGAGTTCTGTGTTTATTTTTGAGCCCCTCACCACAAGAAGGACATCGAGGCACCGGAGTGTGTTGAAAGAAAAGCAACAAAACTGGTAAAGGGCCCTGTGCATGTCTTATGAGCAGCGGCTGAGGTAGCTGTGCTTGTTTAGCTTGGAGAAAAGGAGGTTCAAGGGGAGATCTTATTGCTCTCTATGGATACCTGAAGGGAGGTTACAGAGAGGTGGGAGTAGGCCTGTTTAACCCAGCAACAGGTGATAAAACAAGGGAAATGCATTCAAGCTGTGCCAGGGGAGGTTTCGCTTGGCTATTAGGAAGAACTTCTTTGCTGAGTGGGTTATCAGGCATTGGAATAGGTTGCCCAGGGCAGTGGTGGAGTCCCCATCCCTGGAGGTGTTTAAGAGGCAATTAGATGGGGTGCTTAGGGATATGGTTTAAGTATCCCTTAAACTTGGTAGTGTTAGGTTGATGATTGGACTAGATAATCGTACGGGTCTTTTCCAGTCTAGACATTTCTATGATTCTATGATTTTTCAGGACAGTTTTATGTATCTTAGAGACACATCAACAAAGAAAAAACAAACTATTTAAATTAAAATTGAAGTCCATAGAGAAAATGTTTACATTAATGCAAATTTTTGTACATTACCTAACTTTTACTCTAAGATAGAAAGACACTGAGTGCGCTTTTATGGTGAAAACATTTTCCTTCCACATAAAACTCCCCAAATTTCTACTCTGTCTATGAATGGAATATAAAAATGAAAATATGTTGTTAAATAGTTATACCTGTAAGGTAAGTTTCAATTCATGTAGTTCTCATCCATAATTTTCCTTTTCAGGATCATAAAATACTATTTATTCCATTAAACTCTTACAAGAAATTAAAATTGTAGTGATTTGCTATATTTTTACATATATTATTCTTATATTTGCATTTTGTAAAATGGGAAGTATGAAATCTAAGTATATATTTATCTGTTTATTACATGGAGAAATTTTAAAATTAAGGTAGAAAACTATCAATCCCATTCCATACTGGAAGCAGTAAGAGACAAAAAAGATGAAATGAAAGAACCATGAACAAGAACTATGTTCATAGTAGATTTTTTACCTCTACAAATCGTTGATAGCTTTAATGTTTCAGGTACAGAAGTGTTCTTCCAAGTTCCACATTTCTTTATTTATTGGAACATACATTGCAAAAATACAATCTAAAACTAAACTGGTATAGTTTGGTACCATTGGAAAGAACTTGACCTTCATATCTTATCATTGTAGAGGCATTCTTGCAAAATGAGTTAGAAATAAAAAAAGAAATTATATTTCCGTTTTAAATAGGATATGAAAGCACAAAACTACACTGGTTAAATTCTCTAAGGGGAATAGAAATGTTTGTTATTTGCCCCTTTATAACAGTGAGTAGAAAGTAAATGTAAAATGTTATGAATTCCAAACAGAAGACTAAATTCCGAAACTGACACTTAGTCTTCATTTAGGCAACATTATCCAAGAACGTAATTCCCATAACTTATGTGTTCTTCTAAGTATTACTAAGTAACTTAAGACTTCATTTTAAATCCATGAGTCTTTCTGATCTCAAAAATCTACTTCAGCTCAATAACAGTTTTTGCTTTGATATGTATTAAAGTTGCATTAAACTATGTGCTTTTCATATAAATTCTCTAACAAGTTTGATTTGGTAGGGGTGAACATAGCACACTTAATATCAGTAGCAGAAATGAGTTTTACAAAAACCAGAAACCAAGATGACACTTTTTTAGAAAAAGAGCTGTAGGAGAACACTACATCTTCTTTCAGAGGAACCTTTTGGACAGTAGAGCCACCTTGAAGGACACTTAAGAATGTGATTATGCCCAGTTCTGTCATGAGTTCCACAGTTCCACATGTTAGGAATGATACAAGATGGTTTGTATATATCATGTTTCATTATGCTTACTCAAAATGAGCTGTAACTGGGTAGTTTGGACTATAAACTATCTATAACATGTTACAGCTGATAAGATATGCTCAACAAGTAGGATAATTGTACAAATACATGTTATTACACATCATCTTTACTAACTCTGGCTATTTCATTTTAAAAGAAATGTAAATGGTTTATTTGATGCTAAATATAGGACTTGGTTCTGTTATACTCATCTAACTGGATCCAAGGTCATCAACAGGATTTCTTGGATACGTGAAATGAGGAGGTTTTTAGGCATATACTACAAAAAGTCTGTTGTTTTGTTTTGTTTTTTAATGGTGTAGTGCATTTCTAAAGTGATCTCACCTTAACACCTCTTCTGAAAATTCGGACGTGGCAATTATGAATTATCATTTATTTACACCTCTGATGTCAGAGGGATTGAAGGCCATACAGCTTCTTACAAAGTAACTTCTTTACTGGCATATAGCATAAGACCTATGTGAGACCTGTGCTTTAACAGAGCCATGCCTGTGCCTGCCTGTCACTGTAATTTATGGAAATAGTAGACAGCAATTCTTAATCATCAAAGCGGCAGCTATTAATGCTGTACTGTATCATATAGAATTGATGCTAGATTTATTAAAAAATTAATTGACAAGTAAATTTCCTCTTATCAACAACTGTAAGACCTTGCTTTCGAAAAGCATTCAGCCTCTTCAGTAACATATTTAAAAGATTGGCTTAAATATTATTATGTTTATTAATTATTTATTAATAAAGGGAAGTCTAATAGTTCTTGAACAAAGAAACATTCAACAAATCAATGTTTTGCATTATAATTTAATGTTTTTAAATTTATGTTTTAATATTTTAATTCTTAGTGTATGAGCTAAGATTCAAAGTAAAGTAAATTCTTATATGGAGTATTTGGAAAGAAAAATTCTCTGTGTTTTTTTTACTTGTGGTTTGGACTTTTATTATGATCTAGTCTAATCATGTCAGTGAACATCCCCCCTCCCAAAAAAAAGCATTGCTCTTTGCACTCTGCAGCTTTTCTGTGAAGGTTATATCAATAGAAGTAATTTTTTGAAATCATAAGAATAAGCTTCTGCATTCTCACTGATTTTATTCATTAAGATACATAAAATTAATATGTGCACACAAAGTTATGAGCTTCACTATGCAATGTCATTTGCTCTTTTATGTTATCAGGTTGTCTGGGTTATTTGAGGGTCACTGTTTTATGACAAAGTTAAAGTATTTAGGAAACATAATGTTTTGACATGAAAAGCTTGATTCAACTACTCTTACTTCTTCAAGGTAAAAAGTTTCTTATTGAACTCAAAATTCTAATCTTCATTTCCTGACTATTTCTTCACCAACTTTATAATAAAAATCATAGTACCATCCTAGGGTCAGGAGGTAAGAAAGATTATTTTCCTCTCTGCAGTATATGTTGGATAGATGAAGGCAATACCTTAAATACATGTCTCATTCTGAATTTGACCACAGTACAGAAATGACTAGGAATACAGAGAATTCACCAAACAGACTTTTTGTTGTGTTTACTAAATGTTTTTTATTTACCAATTTCCATATATGTTTGTGTATAGTTTGAAGTTTGTTTTACAAATCTGCTTGGAAAAATGCTGAAGTAAAACTCACTTATAGCTTATTATAAATCCTTAAATTAGATGATGTCTATCACATTATAAAAATTCAGTACTGACATATGTAGCACCCAAACTGTTCAAAATATGGTAATTATTTTTAAAATGAATCATGATAGTCATTATCATTTTGAGCTGCACTGAGAAGAAGACAAATTTCTTCAGTGATGACAGTGGAATAGACAAAATATGGCACTGATGGAGCGCAGCAGATTGCTCAAGCAGCTTGACTGATTGACCATATCAGGTATCACTAATCTGGAATAATCTACAAAATCAACACCATCTGAAAGCAATTTCAATATTTGTCTGGTTTCTGTAGAACTCATCTAGTTCATGACTGAGAATGTGAAGCTTTTGAAAGTTTAGAGAGAGAGTGATATACATAATGATGTATATATATGTGTGTTAAGATGAAAGAAAACAACAAAATCTTTAATATGTTTTTGTTGTTCCTGGTCCTGTTCACTTGCTTTTGGGAAAAATTAATTGCATTTAGAACCAAGCAAGAAGAGATGGGGAGATTCTCAGGAAGTTGAAGTTGCATACCTTTTGAACAATGTGCTTTTGGCACAATATAGGGCTAAACTGGAGAGTGTTCTAGGGCTTGTATTATTGCATCTAGCAAAATAATGTAATATCCCTGAAATTTAGAATCATAGAATAATTCAGGTTGGAAAGGACCTTAAAGATCATCTAGTTCCAACCCTCCTGCCATAGGCAGGGACACCTCCCACTAGACCAGGTTGCTCAAAGCCCCATCCAACCTGGTCTTGAACTTCCAGGGAGGAACTCCACAACTTCTCTGTGCAACCTGTTCCTGTGTCTCATCACCCTCATTGTAAAATATTTCTTCCTAATTTCTAACCTAAATCTAACCTTTTCCAGTTTGAAGCCATTACCCCTCATCCTATCACTACAAGCCCTTGTAAAAAGTCCCTTCTCATCTTTCTCATAGGCCCCCTTCAGATATTGGGAGGCCTCAATAAAGTCTCCCCAAAGCTTTCTCTTCTCCAGGCTGAACAACCCCATGTCTCTCAGCCTGTTCTCATTGGAGAGGTGTTCTAGACCTCTTTCTTTTTTTTTCTTTCTTTTTTTTTTATTAGCTCCTGAAGCTTACAGAATTAAGGTACTCTCTGGAAAAGTGTAGGGTTTTAAAAAACAGTGCTGATCTTAAATATACTGGAGTTTAACACACAAAACTTTAGAATGAAAAAGTAAAACAAGGATCGATTGTTCATCTTCACTTTGTTCTTGAACAACAAGAATCAGCACATTACAACTTGAAAAGCCGACAGCTTCAGAAACTAATTTTCAAGCCTCCTGAATATCAGGAACGGGTATTGTGACACTTATCACTTGTCTATCTGGTATTTGAAAGGGTAGCACACGCAGCAGCTTTGATGCAAGGTTTTGACAGGACTTAAGTACTGGTAGATTTGCACAGCAAAGACTCCAAATGCCAACAGCGGATTCTTCAGTACTCTTATTAGCCTTAGTCACTTTGCGAGTGTTCACGCAAACTGAGATGAAGCTGAACCACTTTCAGCTCATCCTGCATGAACAAAACATAATTTTCTATTGATACAGAAGCTTTTTAAACAAGGAAATAGTTATTTATATAAAACTTAAACTCCATATTTGCTTTTCACTTAATACATGTGATGTTCAGTTGTATATTAAAATAGGGTGACAGAGGATATGTTGCAACCCTGCAACTAGCTCTCTCTTGCAGTACCTCTAAGTATTAAAAAAGGGTTTTAACCCACTTGTAAGTATGCACTATTCTTGACTTAATCTCTGTGGTGCTTCAAATCTCTACCATGTGGTGTTAATATCTATCTATCCATATATTTATTTATATATTTTTTTAAGTTAAAATCTCGGGGGGGGACAAATTTAGCAGCCTTTAATCTTTGTTCCATTTTTCTGGCAAATGGAACCACAGGTGCTTTGGGAAAAATCCAGTCTTGTACATCTCCCCCTGGAAAACATGGGGCGTCCAAATCTTCTGTAAGCTCTCTATCTCTGGCTGAAATGGTACTGTGCACATTATTATTACACTGATGATGAAACGGGGTTGGTTGCTTCCCCCCCCCCCCCATTCTTACAGAGAGCATTAGAGACACAAAAAAGGCATGTACAAGCAAGAGTTCGAGCTTGAATAGTAAGATGTTACTAACATCTTCCAAACACTAACAAGAAACAGCAGAAACAAGAATTGTATGTCTAAGACTTCTGAGAATCTGCCTTTTGCCTCCCTCCCTTCCTTCCTGTGCCTTGCTGGCTTCCAGCAATGAATATGTGCTGTGATCTTTCCCTCGATCATGACTTTGCAAATCTTACAGGGTTTTTTCCTGCCACTGCCTCTGGTAGTTGTAGTCCTAATTAAACAGTGTCTGTTAAAATCTGCTAGGTAAGTGGATTTGAACCTTCTTTAATGTAGAAGGTTTAAGTTTTGGTTTTTGTTTGTTTGTTTGTTTTTTCTAGTGGATGCAGGCACCCTTTTAATGAAATCACATCTGACAAGTAGTTTGCTTTTCTTCAGTGACATTTTTCCTAGATCCCTGAGAACTACAGACCATAGATTTAAAAACAGGAGGTGAGATCAGGTTAGTCACTTAAGATGGTGCAATTATAGTTCTTTTCAGTATGACTGGTTATAATTGTCCTCTTTGTACATAATGCAGGATCTGCTCACCTTCACTCTAGAATCTTTAAAGGCAAAATTGAGCTGAGCTGAGTAGAATTTGCACCTCTCACAGGTGTATTTTCTTTAGAGTATAACTGAGTACCTTAACTTCAAAGGTGTGCAGTGTGTGAGCTAAGACTATATCAAACCAATTTTGTCCAACTGATTAATTTTTCTAATTTTATTTTGCATTTTGTTTTTTTGGTGTAGGAAACTTTCTAGTCCTTTTGTGGACTTCTCAGGCTCTCAGTGAACCATGTTCCAGCCCAAGACAGGACCCTTTTTATCCTAGCATATTAAAGTATTTCTTTATTACTTCACAAGCACAGGAAGGTAAGTTTTATTTCTGAGCATAGTTGCATTTCTGTTTAGTTATTTGTGGTATATACTTAAACCCTTCTTTCTTCATACAGTTCTATCTCTGAGTTCTTGTGTGTTTTCACACTGTCCAAGAGCCATGAAGAAAAGAGGCCATAACTTACATTTAAGTCCTCTGAGCCCATGCTTAGATTTTTGATGTGGTCTTCAGTGGGACAAATGGAAGCCTAATTATTAGGAATGCAACCTAAATCTCTCACATTAGTAAATCATTCTTTCTTCTTTCCTGCTAACATCATATTCAAAATCTATATTGATATGGGAAATGTAGAGAGTTAGCATATTATTCTTGGTCTGTACCAAAATCAATAGAAACTTGTTAACGTGAATGCAAAGCATCAAGTCTGCAATGAATATTTCTAAAAGCTTAAAAAAAACCCCTTTTAACCTTTATTACAGAATCTCTAGTTTAAAATATATGCCAAAAGACAAAAATCATACTAATTTTTATAGACCAGTAATCTTCTGTAGGTCTTCAGATGAACAGAAAACTGTACCAGTGAAAGGCAGTTTACAGGGGAGGAATAAGAGGTCACTAATTAGCAGTGGTGTAGATCAAAGCATAAAGAAGCATCAAGTACAGGAATGTGTCTAACACGCTGTCTTTTTCCAAGGTTTTAGTAGGAGATTACATTGTCTAAGAGACAACTACAGGTAGTAAATTTATCTTGAAGGTAAATAAAATATATATGAAGACTACAATAGTGGTACTTCATTTTACACAATGGCCTGGTGACTAGAACATTCACCTAGAAATGGAAAATCCAGGTTCAGCTCCCATTCTAGCAGAAGGGAGTTCAAAACAAACAAGCCCTGCTTTCTTAATAAAAATCCTGACTAATAAAGTGTTTGGAAAAGAAGGACTTGCATGGTTAAGCAACATAAAAAAAAGGGATTGGGACCTCAGTTTTGGATTTTATGTATCAATTTCCTATTTCAATAAGAATTTAGATAATTAATTCCTTCACTGACTCAATTCTTTAGGGCCTAATTTCATATACTCACACAATGTATGCCAAAACTGCTAGTTAATGTATTTTGTTCTGAGATAATACTAACTCCCTGTTTTATATCTGGGAATGCTTTATTTTCCCTGAAGCTGAAGAAGAATAGGATTATTCCAGTAGATCATAATGCTTGGGAATATCTCAGTTTCTGAGCTCTGATTTATACTAGGTTTTGTCTGGTTCCCACCTTCAGAAGGATATTTCTACAGCTTTACTGTTTTTTAATATCTGCCAAATAGCAAATGACAGATGTGTCTTCTGTGCAGTAAGCCATCAATCAAGAAGTGTAGTGCTGTTGAAGCTGTAATAGACTAGGGATACAAGTGAGGTAAGTTTCCAGAGGGAGATAATATCTTTAATAGAATGATGTGGAAATAGATTTTTTGAGGAAAAAAAGCCATACAATGCTTTGGTCTCCAAGTGAGTAACTGCCTGTTTCTGCCTTTTTTTCACAAGGCCAAGGATTTTATCACCTCTTCTCTTCTCTTGCTATTATCCTCCAATAACTATCCTGTTTTCTAAAACTGGATAGTTTCTTAACCAAATGCAATTGAAAGTATTTATTCTAATGTACTTTGGTTGGAATTGTTTTAGTCTATTTTAGACCTCTGCTAAGAATTTGTACCTTTTTTTCCTCCTGTACTAGCTGGTCCAATAAATTATACTACTTCTACCTAAAAGATCAAAAGTGTAACTCCTTATTAACCAAACAGATTTGTAAGTGATTTCTCTACTCTTTGTGTGAAGGAATTAATATCTCATTTATACTTTTTACTGTACTGAAGCTAAGGCACTTTTTGAGCTTCTGTACTCAATAGGATGACCTTTAGGCAAAAGAATTAGTCAAACCTGAGATTCAAGTTGTTCTTCTTTTCTCAGTAGTAAGTCTTTGAATATATAGAAACTTCACCTACCTCAAATTACACTTAGACAGTTCATGATGTAACTAACAAGAATGGGATAGCAGTGTACAAAGGGCATTGGTGTTTAGTATGCAAAATCATTATCTTACCTTTCAATAACCTTGTTAATATGTAACCTATCTACACTTATACAGGTAGTGCACTCTGAGATATTCTTTTTCATGGTTTTGTGATCTGTGATGGATTTTCATTATACAAACTGTTAATAAAATTTAGTGAAAACCATATTAATATGTTAGTACAATTGAACATATATGCTGTTAACACAGATAGGTGATAGTCATTAAATGGCCTGTGCACAAGTTTGAAGGATCATGGCTGTCTTAAGAAAGCCATTCATTGTTCTAACCTATTTTTTAATTCAAATGTAAAAGAGCTTTACTGGACATTGATACTGATGACTTTGAAATACTTTTAATCCAAACAGATATGTGCAAAGATACTTTGCAAGTATTTGTAACATTAGTTACTAGACATATTGTGCATTGCTTAGAATTAATCAGAAGAAAGTATTCTCTTAGAAGTTTGTTTTTTTTTTTAGTATAGCTCACCAGGCCAATTGCTAACTGTGCTAGTGCTAGGACTGATACGCAGTCATAGAGAAGACTATGAACAGCCTCAGGGGGCTTAGTATGAAACAATCATTTCAGATATGACAAATTATGGTCAGATGTCCTACAGAACTGAGTATAGGATGTAAATGGAAAGACCTGCACTTATACTGGCATAAGAATGAGATTAGAGAAGGAAGAACCCACAATAACCTTTGTTTATTCTTTGTAGCTTAGTTGTGGCACAGTGCAATGGGGAGAATGGCTTCCATGGAGCTTGGACTGCCGAAGTAAAGAGGGACAAGGAATCATCAGACCATTCTGCTCCCAGCCTCTTACACTGATGCTACTGAAAAACACATGACTTTCAAAGACAAAGAGGACTGGGGCATTTGCAAATACCATTCACTCAAGGAAGACCATAACACTGAAAATGTTTAAAAATTACATTACATTAGAAAGGTATTTCAAAGGTATGTGTAGCATTAATAGCAGCTGTATAAGCAGTTAAAACAGCAAGGCTATCAAAAAGGGAATGGTTATATTTATAATGAAGCTATTTCAGGGAATATTTGAAAGTTATTTTGGAAACACCATGCTTGTTCAATAAAACAGTATTGCTTTGTCAGGTGGTAATACAGCTCCTTGGTGAATAAACTTGAAGACAATTACCTATTATGAAAGGATTATTGCCTTATGAAAAAATACTGTGATGCTCTTCATATAACAGGACAGCAAATATTTGTGTTCCTAACTTTTCCTGCTGCTTGAAGAAGGTCTGTAAAGATCTACTTAGAAGTCAAAAAGTCTTTGTCATTATAAAAACTGAGCTGAGAAACTACCTGGGAGAAACAGCATAGCTGGGGGGACTAAACATCTATTCTGGAGTTCTGTCTGTTCACAGTGTAGAAGACTTCAAAATACTACAAGGAAAAATAAAATGATACTTCAGAGCTGAGTTTTGTATAAGTGCACATAAATGTTTATGCAGAAAAAAAAATTCAGTGTGTTTGTTTAGAGACTATTACTGAATATCCTCTGGACTGCAAATAAAATCATGCTGTGAGTTCATTTCCATGTTCTTTCTTTTCTGTAAAGCCCCAAGGACCAAAATTCCCCAAACACCCTAATTCTGAAAATCCCTGTGAGCAATTGTACAAGCAACTACTTATTTGAATATTTTATAAAATAAATAAATTAAAATATTAGCAAAAACACATTATTTTGGGTCACAGTAACATTTATCACAAGTTTAGAAGCATGGAAATGTCAGTCTCGGTGTAAAACAATCCCAACTACATCTCTGCCAAGAACAGCCACTGTTGCAATTAAGTATTCTTTTAGAAAGTGTGACACAGTTCATAACCCAGTTCTGTAGTGGTCCAGAACTTCTGACATGTTTAATTACTGCCAGGCATAGATTTCAGGCCTACACAGATCTAGAGTAATCTCTCTCCTTGCCTCTCTAGATGTGTATCTTACTTTGTACAGCCTTCTTTTTGCAAGTACCATCTCACTGTTGTTCTGTAAGGCCTGGCTTTATGTCCTGAGCAAATATTTCTGGTTGCATCTAGACTTATAGATAGGAATAAGCACATTCTACAAGATCGCAGTTCCCATCCAGATCACAAACAAATTGAAGATAAAGCATTGCTCCTCTGCGTTCCATGATGATATCCTTTATCCTTTCAGCTTGTGCCATGTTTTAGAATCACTATTAGCAATGACTTCTGTTTTTCCCTTTTACTTTTCTGTATTTTGGAACACCATCCTTGATTCTGTAAAGCAGGCAACCTCTTTTCTCTTTTAAAAAATTTTCTTCAAATTTTGTTCGGTCAGCCTTAGAGTGTTGATCTCTGTACCGTTTATGCTTCAATCTTACTGCAGTCCCATGACTAGTGCTCTGCTTGTAGCTTTTTAGAAAGGGGTTAAAAGGTGATTTACATGCCAGGTTGCAAGTTCACATGCTTTCTCACCTACTGCTCAAAAGTATTGTGTTTCCATTTGACAACAGATGTCTAGTCAGAAGCCTATGTCAGCCAATAGGTTGAGGAATGTTGCTTCCTAGAAAAACAAAAACAAACCAAAGGGGAGTTTTGCCACAGTAGTTATTTGGTTCACCAGAAAGGTAACTGGGTGAAATTAAAGGGCCAGTGCCTCCAGGAGAGACAGGCTTACGCTGCTTATTTTAATAGATTTTAATTTTACCTTTTTTCTTTATTATCTATGAGGAATTCCTAGAACTCATCATTATAGAGAATAATTGACCTTGGCACCCTATACATGTCTCACAAGAACATATGCCAGAGAAGAATTAGGAACTCTAAAACATTAGGAGACTGACTTCTGTCTTGGAAAATTTCCTTGTGTATGAAGACGGCAAACAGTTCCTTCTTTCTCTTGACATGTCATGAACTTTATTGTCTCTGTTAAGCATGTCCTCTGCTGTGCTGTCAAGAGGGACATAAAACTGCTCTCTGCAGCCTGGAGCATAATACAAGGTGAAGTGCATAATACTTTATAAAAGGTTTCTGCTATATACAAAACTCCCCTGTATACTAAAACATTCAAGTTCAAAGAAAATGCTTGATTCAGCATTGTCCTTTACTGTAACAATCCACTTTTCTTGAATTAACATATTCTAGGCAGTGTTTAAATCCTGATATGTGTTTACACCTATTTCTAATTCCTTCTGTAAATGTCACCGAGACTCACTTTTCAGACTGGTGCAGATGTCTACATTTTCGTCACAATCTTGGGACGAGCTAGTGTCTATAGCACTGGTAAAGGAAACAGATAAAGAGGAAAATGTTAACTAATGGAATCTCAGGTGAAATACGGATAAAAGTCTAAGGAATTAACAGTATGGTAATTAAAAAGGCCAAGCACAAGATAAATCACATGGCTATAATTTTAACTTGGTTATTTCCAGGGACAGCATTTAAGGTCAGCTTGAGATAGAAGAATACCAGTGCTAAAATTTATATTCAAAAGATATTTTTGGTTACTAATATTTTGAAGATGAGATTGCACCCATAAATATAGAACAGATAAAATAAGTTTTTCCAGAACTCGTGTGCTTTAGGGCTGATGAATTGGCAACAATTAATACTCAAACACACTGTAATAAAATGTTTGTGAAGTTTATTATTTGCCATTCTTATCAACTAATTAAAAACATCTTCAGGGGCGGTTGTGTAATAAATGGGTTGGAGAGAAAGATAGAATGGATATAAACAAATTTTCTTCCCTTGCATATCACAGTGACTGTTGACTTGTGGCACATTAATTCATGCTACAGACAGTATAAAAAAGGCTATATATTATAATATGAACTTCGGGTATATTAGGCACTCTGGCTGTAAGCTAAATTTATACATTGAGATATAATTAATGTGCTGTATTATAATTCTAATGTGGAGTCCATGTGAAACTACTTGCTGTCATTGGCTAGCAATGAAAAGTGAGAGCTTATTCTTCTTCCTCTCAGCTTTGCTGAGAGGAATACAATCTATTACCTTTCCTATTTGTGTAATAAACTAATGGGCTCAGAGGAGATCTAATAGGGTTAAAATACTTAGAAAATAAATATGTAAATGGAGGAGATATAAAGTTCATTTTGGGGAGTAACTTTTAAAAATGCTCCCAAAGTTATGTTTCTCATTTGCCTTGCTTCCAAAGAACAGAAGGTCAGGTTTTGATTTTAAAAATGAAAACATTATTTTCACTTTTCAATTAATGATTAAATAAACTTGAGACATTTTTTAATAATTTTAGTGAGACTTGTAAGAAACAACTGAACAGTAGTAACTGTTATCAGACACTCATTTTATCTGAATTCTATAAGCAGCATGGTTACAGACAACAGGTTACAACCTATTTCTAGAAGGTCATAGAGCCTTCCTTTTTACCCTTGTGTTAGGGAAAACGTTTCAAGCAGACCTCTGATGTACTTGTTACACAATGTCTTATATGTCTTATATCTGTTTCAAATGTGAGAGGAATACAGGGTAGGAATGGAAAGACAGGAGTACAATGGCAGAAATGACACATAGTACATTAAGGATTACTAACCCCAATCCCACTCTCCAAAGTAAACTGCGATGTCATATCCTGAGATGATTGGGCTGCACTGGATTGTCACTGCTTGTGCTTTTCCTGCTAATGAAAGCAGGCAGAAAGAAGATGTAATTAAGCTCTAAGAGCAATAAATTATGCTGATGGTAAATATAAAAGCATAGGCAATCCAAAATACCTCTCAATCAGGTTAAATGTATATGTTTTAATGAAGATAAATTTAGATACTAAGGACTTTGAGATTAATACTTTAATTCTACATTTTAGTAGTACAAAACCAATCTTTTACTGGAACTAGTCCACTACTTACAAAAGAATGTGAATATAAAAAACATTATAAGGCCAAAATATTCTTCTGGAGATATTACCATATTGCTGAAAAGGCCATTTAAAACCAAAACCAAAATGAAACCAGACCAAACCAACCAAAAAAAAATAATCAGAACTCAAAGGTAAAGTATATAATCTTGTTTCAGTTCTTAGCTTTTTGAAGTCAGAACATAATGAATTATCTTCAAACAGTGGGGGAAAGGCATTAGCCAAGTTAAAGATTTCAATGAGGACATGCATTAGCATACAGGGACAATATCAACTTTATATCAGTTTAATATTAAAAAGATAATGAGGGAGGAGAAATTAACATGACTGAATACTAAGAGTCTCTCTTGAATGTTGAAAGAGTAGCACAATGTGAGCCATTAGAAAATCATCACTTATTAAGGTACTATACAAAAATGTCTAAGACACTAAAGTTGTTCTCTCACACAGAAATGAACACTTGATGAACGATGGTAACTGTCACTGATGACCACTGTATCCTTACACTGTGTAACAATACTTTTGGTCAAGTAATTACATTTACACTGTTAAATCTTCTGTCCAGCGTGGGGGAAAACTGTATCTCAAACCATATAGTGTTGCTTCACAAAGAACTAGATAAATCCTGATAAAAACAATGCAACTACATGAATAAGGTGGATCGCTATGTCAGGGCTCTCAGTTGTTCATTACTGGACAACAATACAAAACATGTAAGTTTTGAAAGACTTGTACTCCTTTAAAAGATGTGATAAAACATCCTTTTAGGTTACTGAAATTTAAGTCTCAGAAAGGTTTCCAGAACAAGTAACAGGTGAACAAGGAATAAGTGAAAAAGAAACAGTGCATGAATAAAAATTACATCTAGTTATTTAGACAACTATCTTGGGAAATGGCTTTACCTACTTGGGTGCCAATTTTTAGAATTTGTGTTTTGAGCATTAATAAGTACAGCCCTTCTATAAAAATACAGAACATGTTCCAGTCTATGAAAGTTTTTAAAATTACTCTGCCATGGAAAACACTTGAATAGTAGTTTAAAACATTTCCAACTTACTTTCCTTCTCAGATCCATGGAATCAAATTGACATCCTCCGGGTCCCAATAACCCAATTACCTGCTTATCTTATATTCTAGTAGGTTTGTTCTCCCATCTTGATAAATTTGTGGCATGACCAATAGAAAATACTGTTCTCATCTGGACATCAGGGAGCTCACGTCTCTGAGAATGTCTGTCCTGGACTTTACTGAGGCTTTTATGATTGCATATTTTTAATCCATTTTATTAAAAAACATTTATATAAAGAATGTCCTTTATTAGACAAACTGTTATGGGCAAACCTGGGGAACATAAGAAACTCTACAGATGAAAATGAGGATCAGTAAAACTCCCAATATTTACCTAAGACAACATTTAAGGTTTCAGCTCACACCTGTAAACTATCCAGCTAAGAGAATATATGTCACATGTTTAGCAGCAAAGGCATGATCATTCCACAACATGTTATGCAAGAGAGGAACAGTTGTTGTTTTTTATACTGCCATCATCAACATATGTGCTTTGCTTTATTGGCAAACTCAGATGATACTGTGATAGACTCCAAGTTTTTTTAAAGCTGTCTACAAAGTCTGTCTCTAAAGGGCTGCACATGCAGTCAGAATCATTGTGTCTATTGTCTTTACTAATAAGATAATGGCCAAGAGGTTTTAATTATGTAGCTCATATAATGACAGCTGCTTTCAGTGATAAGAAAAAAGCTTTTTCTCCTCTTTAACTCTTCCTGCTCTGGTTTTCTCATTTTAATGACTCAATCATTCTGTAACTCCCTGGAACAATGAAATGAGTAAGTTAGGTTCCCACAGTTGCCACCTGCTAGGTCAGGTATAAATAAAAAAACTCCACTCATCTGTCTTGTTTGATGAGACACTTTATTGAACTGAAGGTAATGGAACAGCACTGAACAGAACATAGAAGAGGCTCCTTCATGAAATGCTCTTTGCAAGAACACTAATGAAAATAATACATCCTTTCTTTAAAGTAATACCAATCGTGACTTTGATAAAAAATGAACTAGAAGTGTTTTTGTGTATTTCTCTTGCAATATATCTAGAAGACTATACATATGCAAACTAAAAGATGTTTGCTCCGTATAGTTCTACTTACATATTTCACAGAAATCTATTTTATAGAATTATAAAGAATATAGAATTATAAAGAATATAGAATTATTATATCTAACTGTAAGTTTGCCTGTTTCACCTTCTGTCTACTGAGTCTTATTATAACATCGTGACCCACTGAGAAAAGTCTTTCCTATAGCCTTTAAGCAAGGTAGCATATGGACCAAGGTCTTCTTTGACCTCTCCCTTCTCTAGCCTGAACATGTTGGTGGCCTTGGTACAGCATAATAATATCCTTCTTACATTGGGAAGCTCAAAGCTGGGCACGGTATTCCAGATACAATCTCACAAGTGCCAAAAATGGGATTATTTTCCTGGGCCTCTTGGTTAGTTTTTACTAATACATTCCATAACACAGTTGGAATCTTATTTGAAACATGGATTTAAATTTTTTGTGAAGTCAATATTCAACACAAAAATGAAACAATGTAAATTGTTACTGGCTGCACTTGAAATCAATTAATGAGGTACCTTTCTGAAACTATCCAGCTAAACTCTATATCCACAAAAAGTCTCTGAAGCCCGCAATTTAAATTCTCAAAATTCTTAGTCTATCCCTGGAGTTACAAAAATAATCTAACATTGAAAATACCGTGTAATCTTAAAATAATCTCCAAGGTTTTCAGGAATAGTGTGCATTGGAGTATGCCAAGCATAGAACACTGATCCCTTCAAGCTTCTGTCTACAGGGTCACTTCCCAGTCTAAGGAGTGCTTACAACATTGTAGGCAGTATTGCAGCTGATTCTTCTTCCTCTGCCCTTCAGCAGAACCAGTTCTGGAGTGATGCGATCTGCTAGTAGAATTCCACTGTTGTCCACCAGCAGCACTTTCAGAGCTTTCAGTCATGACAAGCCACCATTTATCAAACTGGCATACAGAATTTGAGGTGTGAGTTCTGCAACTCGACAACTGCATGGTTAAGTATCTCACTGTCTGTATTTTGCACCTGATAGTTCCCCTCATGCTGGATCACAGGTATCACAGGTATCACACAGTGTTAGGGGCTGGAAGGGACCTTGGAGATCTTCAAGTCCAAACCCCTGCCAGAGCAGGATCTGTATGAGCACAATCTGTATGAGCAGGATCATTCTTGAAATCTGGAACATTACAGGCAGAGGTGCTCAGAACAGTGAAAACAATTATCAGAAAGTTACCGTGAAACTAGGAACAGAGACAGGGGGCTGGGATCTGCACTGATGCAGTCATTGTGGAAATCTTGCAGGGTGAGAAAGGGCCAGCAAGTATGGTCAATGGAAGCAGTTACTGTGCACCTGCTAGATCAGAAAGCTTTTGCTTCTGTAGCCTGTTATCTCACAAATCTCCAGATGACAGTCTGCTAATTAAAATGTTCTCTGAAAATCAACTTTAGCATTCAAACTAATGGAGCTTATTATACATGCTTATGGCAGGGCTATCACAGTGGTGTATAGATTGTGAGTCCCCAGCTTTGTTCTTATATCAGCCCAGGGTCCCAGAGAATCAGTATATATCAAACTGACATAGACTCTGCCAATCCCTGCAGAAGGTCCTTCCCTGTTACTGTAAAGTCTATCTGTAGGGAAGCGGAGGATTGTAAACATAACTGTGTTATGTTGAGGATTGTGGAGGATATGTGGAGGATTGTAAACATAACTCAATCCCAGGATCTGGAGATTTTCTGCTTTGTATAGTCCAATTACGGGTGCAGATGTTTGCTCCAGCCTGTGATTAAGTTAGAGGAATCTGAGGACTGCTATAACCTTCATGTCTGACTTGAAATCACTACAGAGGCTTGTATTACTGAAAGGCTACTCATCTTGGAATTTTACAACTCCTTGGTTCTCTGATTTTCTTTGTGATGTTTAAGAAAGGCTGCTTTTTTAGAAGAGTTTCTTCAGTGGGCATCTGACAAGGACTGTCTTTCACTAAGAAAATTTCCATTGTTTTTCAAATCCACACGTATCAGAATGAAAAGCCTCTTCAATATGTTTATTTTGAGATCTATAAATAAATTAATTTTCTATGTTGGAACAAACACAAAATAATGTTGATTAACAAATTGTAATGCTAAAATTTGCAATGGTGATCACTGTATATTGAGATGCATTGTTAGTGTACTTGTTAGTATCAGTGATGATCATATATGAAAAGGGAAAAGAAACTATCCAATGTAATGATTCTGCAAGAAAATGATTTGTAAGTAGAACAAGTCTAAAATAAGCATTAGATATTTATTTTCTTTTATTTTTAGTGATTACAAAAATGACTTTTAACTAGAAGAAAATTTACTAATATCTGCTGAACAAGATGTGATGAAAAATTATGAATGCTGTAAATTGGACATTTTGAATGCAACTAATTCAATGAGACCACTAGTGAAATACCAACTGGATACAGTGTTACTAAATTGTTCTATCATAAGCACAGTTGATATAAAAATTCATTTTTTTTCTCAGAGACTGGATCTAAATGTAAATTAGAATATAGAATGTCCCTTTGGTCAGTTGGGGTCAGCTGTCCCAGCTGTGTCCCCTCTGAACTTCTTGTGCACACTCACTGGTGGGGTGATGTGAGAAGCAGAAAAGGCCTTGGCACTGTGTAAGCACTGCTCAGCAATGGCTAAAACACCCCTGTGTTATCAACACCATTCTCAGAACAAATCTAAAACATAGCCTCACAGTATGAAGAAAATTAACTCTATCCCAGACAAAACAAGCACATATGTAACATAATGTAATATGATTGTTCTTGTACTTATTGACTTCACCAGAAGTATTGTTTACTTATATGTATTTTTAAAATTAGTCTTTCAACTGTCTTCTGATTGAAATCTTACTGATTGGGAGAAAAATGCATTGTTGGATACCTCACTTTCATTGTTGTGTTAAATCAAACCACTACTATCTCTACATCTCTAACACATGCACTATCACATCACAGCCTAGAATATAAAAATTGGAGTTCACAGTAAGTGGGTTGTTTAGCAGCAGCAAAGCAAGAATGGTTAGAAAGTCAGGGACATATTGCAATATGCACTGACTTGAAGTATTTCCTCTTCGACCCATGTCACTTCTGAAATTTATAGGAAAATTGTTTTCTTTAGTTTTTAAGTGGTAAAACAAATGATGAAATATTTCTCTCTAACATGCATTTGTGCTCCCTTAGTACTTCTCTGACTGCTGCAATATCAGGCTTTCCTGTTCTGCTGCTGACAGAAAATACTGGGTAGTCCTTCACTCTTTCCTGTAATAATTCTCTGAAAATAAATCTTAACGGCCTAAATAGACTATGAAATTTACTGAAAAAAAATACTATAAAATTTTAAAATCTTTATGTGTTGGCCTAAAAATCTGCCTACACACTGAATAGATTTCTTTCAGCTATTCTTTTGCCAAAGAAACAAAAAATACAAATCTTTTTCCAGTAATATTTGGTTTTCCTTACCTCAGACTCACTGTTTTCCATATTCAGTGGTATGCCTATTATCCTATTAGGCTAATTAGGCACTGCAAAATTATTCCTTTAGATCTAAGAAAGAGATCTGCTTCTCCCCAAATTAAAAGTGTTGCAATTATGGACTTGTTAGTAGGTGATGTAATTTATTATTAGCCAATTGACTTTCCTTTCAATTTTTCAAAATTCATCTGAAAGATTTTGGAGGGCAGGGATGAATTCACATTTTTTATCAGTTCTATTTTGTCATGTGGCATTTATCATTGGAGGATGTATAACCAATTGGAAATCTAGGTGCAGGTTTGGAGCCTTCAGCGTTTTCACTGTGGGTAGTTTTTGAGTTCAGTGAATAACTAATGATGTATGTTTTTTAGTGTATATGTGAGCAATGGAGCTAGGGTTGTGGCCACATGCACAAGTTACAGCATGGTGAACTAGAATACAGAGTAATAATGCATATTCGTTACCTTGAAATATTTGTTCACAGGTATAAACGTGTTTGCCACAGCTGCCACTGGGATATAAACTACCATTTAACATAGGCTAGAAACATGAATTGTTAATATAGATCTGAGAATACATACTGAAGAATCAACCTTAGGGTTAAATATTGAAAATGGGTGACATTGAAGAACACTTATATCAGTAGCATTTAAAAGTATTACAAAAACATTCAAAGAGATTTTTTATATAAAAAAATAAATTAATCCAGAATTGTCAGTAAAATGTGTATGTATAGTATTTGAGAGGGCTTTTTCATAGAAAAGGTTGTTGAAGGTGCAACCCAAATAATGAAAAGATTGGGTCTGGCCTCTTTTTAAAAGCTAAAGAAAAAAATTCTACACTTCCACAATTGTTCTTTCAAACTAAAAAAACTAGCCAAAACCTACATGTTCAACAAAGTTTCCCCTTATAGTAAAACAAAGCTCTCTGACACACTCTACCAGAACAAAAGACTGTTTAATCTCTGCCAGTTTCTCCAGGGAAGAGATAGTTTCAGCAGTGATTCTGTTCAATCTGTTTTTTGAAGAAACTTTAGCTTCAGAAGAAAAAAAAAAAAAGAAAAGAAAAAGAAAAAAGAAACCCCCAAAACCTACAGAAATACTGAATTTTCTAGAATGAAAGAGTCCCTGACTGTTCAGGTCTAATACAGCTAGGATATAGATGACACTAGGATAGATGGCTAGGTCAGCATACCAAAAGTTCTTTCCTTGATAAAACTAGCAATACAACCTAACAAAAATTTGGTCCTCTTGACAAGTTGTTACTGTACATGTGACATATAGAAGAGCACCAGAAGGTAGTGCTGTGTCAAGTCACAGGTCCAGTTAGTTCAGTATCCTATCCTGGATACAACCAAAAGTAGATGTTCAGAGAAGGGTATATATAAAGGAGGAAGAATGTACAAAACATTCATTTTTTTCTCTGCTAGCTGTCAGTTGTTTCAAGATCAGGAAACACCTGAGACTCAGGTATACTTTGAGTTCAGAAAACCTCGGTCACTCTCCCCTCAATGGACATGTCTAGTCTCTGTGATTTTTAGAATCCAGAGCAGGTGCTTCCAGTGAGGTTTCCTGAAGCAAGGACACAGTGCAATGCTGTCATGTATTCTAAAAGTAAGCAACATAGCCTTTAGGCAATGATGGATAAAACAATATATACAACATATAATCGTTTCCACCAAAAGTGGTGCCCAGTACCAGAAAATTGCACACTACTGCTGTATTATTATTTTATTTTATTCATGATCATAATTTGGAAATGTAAAGTATTTACATGTAATAATTGTTAGTCTATAAACAACCATTTAGGTGAATGTAGAATACTGCATTTACAAAAGCTTATGTCTATATATATTAATAGAAATTTCCATTTAGTTCAGAGTTCCATGCATTAATTACTTCAGTATGAAAGGTTTCAGGGTCCCTATTTTTTATAGTAAGCAACAAAAGTTTTGCTTGCACCCTGGAACAAACATTACAATGTTATTGTCTCCTATCGTTTTCATTGGGTACTGCATCATTAACTTCTTATCAGTCTTTAAGCTAAATTGAAGTAAAAGACTTGCCTTCAGTGCCCACAAGTCTGTAACAGCACATTTGTCTTTATGGGTAAAAAAACTTTTTTTGCTATTCATTTAAATTTTCTCTGTAAAGTCTGACTTAAATTTATTCTGTGCTCTAATTTTTCTACACTGCCTAATCTTTAACATACAGAATATACCTGTTAACTAATTTTATTTCCATCCTTCTTGGCTTCTTTTCTCACATTAAATATGCTGTTTATGGAAGGGGATTACAGATCCAACAAAATCCTTCCTGACCATATCACCCTCTCTTAAAGTCCCAGATAGTATTTGCACATTCTGTCTTTAATTCAAGTGTTGACGGACTCATAATAGGTTTGGTTTTTTTTGTTTCAAAGTTAGTCTTTCCAAAATACCAGATTTTATTACTGATCAGTATTTTATTCTTCCTGCAGTTTAGCAAGATCTGAGTCTGTTCCTGACTTTATGGTCCAACATTATTTTTTACTATGTGCATTTTTGCCATATTTTTGCCATTTCGATTCTGCAGGTTTCTAAATTTTTTAGGTGCACCATGGCTATTATGTCTTAGGACATCTGATGCATCTCAGGAACATTATTTCTAATTCATATGTAGTAAAAAATGTGCACTAAATCTGCAAAATATGTGATAAATAGCAATTTGATGGTTTTATCAACAGATTTTTCAATGTACTTACAGATTAATTTATCTGGTTTAAAATAGTTCTATGTTAAATTGAAGGGGGGGGGATGACACACTTATCTGATACTCTTCAAGGAATCTTGCTACATTATACAGAAAACAGATATGACTCTTTCCAGTAGTTAACTTGTCAACTGACTATGCAAATTACCTTATGAAGAAGTCAGAGTAGATTTGCCATGTCAATTTATTTGTAGCATCAGACCTCATTTTTTTTCATGTTTCCAAAATGCTAGGTCATACCTCATTCACAATTACATTGCTGTCAGTATATATATATATATATAAAAAAAACTACAGTATGTATGTAAATGTCTTGCTAAGTGCAATCTCTGTATTTGATCTTTTAAAGAAAGACTGTAGGCATCTATCACCAAGAAAAGATTTTAAGCCCAGTAAGGCACAGAAATGTGAGGAATCTGAGTATGTGATAAGTCTGAGCAGGGCACATACACAGTAATTCCTAACATGGTAACTGCTGAATGCTACAGGGAGGCAGAATTTAAGACACATTACCTTTGACTAGCTCTGACAGCTCCACATTACAGAATACTGTCTTGCATCCCTAGGAATATTAAATGCCTTATTGAAAGACAAAAGCCGAATCATTTGGGAGAGTTGAGGAGTCATAAAGTAAAGAAACTAACTCAGTTTTAGTGCCCTGTTGTAACCTGAAGGAGCTGATGAGATGTAGAAACGTGCAAAAAAGTCAGTAGTAAATATGAATGGAGTAACTTTACCACTTTATACAAGGCTGGAGAGAACAATATTAGGATAGCCATCTGAACAAATACAATGAGGAAAACTACTGGCTGGATATTACTTTTAAAGAAAAAAGCTTCAGAACCTACTGTGAATTTTAAGGTGAAAATGAGTGAAGGTCTGTGCTGTTGTAGAAATCAGGTGTTACTGCAAGGGATAACAAGTCTGTGAAGTAATCCTTATGCTCTGTTCAGCATTAGGAAGGTCTTATCTGGCATATTTTAGTTAGAAGATTTACTTTCTAGTGGTAAAGATAGTTAAGCATTAGAGCAGATTGCCTAGAGATGTTATAGACTCTCCAGTGGTGAAAGTTTTTAAAAGCAAGTTAGATAAACCCGGATCAAGAATGTGTATACCTGATTCTGCCCTGGAGTAGTGGATGAATTGTATGACTTTGCCTAGAAACCTCCCTGTCCTAGTTTGTATTAATACTATGAATTTTACAATTATGTGAATAAAACATATAGTTCTGTTAGGACATTGAAATATAAGAGAAAGTACAGAAAAATTGAAAAACTTTTGTTGAAAAAGCCATGTTTTAGTACGACATTTAAAAAAAAGCTTAGGGTACTTTTCTGAAGAAGTTGCAAAGTATCTTGATTATTCTGTGGAAGATGAAAAATCCTTGTAAGGGGAATGATAATTCTGAAGCCATCCTTAGGTAAGTAGAGAAGCATAACAAGCACATCACTGGCTAGAAGCTAGACGTGACTGGAAATAACGCCAAGGTGTTAACAAGATGCTTCCACTAAAGCAAACTAGCAAAAGCCCACACCAGGATTTAAGGATGAGACCTTTCTGAAAAATGTGTTTTGAGGAAGGTTCACTTCAGCAAAGATGCAATATTTAAGTACAGATAATGTGTACATTTTTGTATGCAGGAGATCAGATTAGAGTATATTATCTAATGGTCTCTTCCAACTTTATATGATAATTAACCTATGCAGTACTTCTCTGAACTGCCCTAGTGTATTCAAAATTTGATTTCCAATTTTCTGAAAAACTTTTAAAACTATGGCAGTATCAACACCACCTCAAGCACTAACTTTCTATTAGGAACAGGGAAAAAAAAGGCTGAAAAATCTTTTTGCCAGAAACGCAACATGTCTGATGTTTCTGGTTTGTAGTGATGTAATATCTTAATCCTAATTTATGGATCATAAAATAACGGTTTGCAGGATATGGAACAATGCCTCAAGTTTTGAGAAGAAAAAAAAGTCCATATGCTTGAAAGGCGAAGTATGCAACCTCTGTTGAAATTGCCAGTATATAGCAGATTATATCTGAACTTTTATTTTTTATCTCAGCATGGGTCCTATCACAGGGAAGATGAAATTGGGCCCAGAGGGAAAAAAATAAATAAGCAAATCCCCTGTTATTGGCATTGGTTTCACTGGCATTGCATGTTTTAAGTGTTTCTTAGGATCAGGTCCCTATATTTCATGTTCATCTTCCTGAAAATATATTTCTAAGTCTAATTAGTCTTTAACAAAAAAGATACAAGCTTGCATCTGTTTTGCTCTTCATACTAACAGAGCTCTGTGCTTACCAGGAATAAAAATAAATTATTCATTTCATGCTCTCAAAAAATAAAAATAAAAAATAAATTGCTGTTTCAGTGCATCACAAATGAGATTACTTGCCTAGAAGATACTAGAATTTTTTAGCAACAGAAATTCCAGTAGGATGGCTAGCCCCCATGACATATTTTCTGCTTCTATTGTCATAAACTATATCCATATGCATTTATCTCATCTTTTGCATTTTAGTCATAGTTTACATTTTTCCTCACCTTTCACATGTGGGCACAATTGGAGGTATGTTCTTTCAAACCAGATATTGTACTGTAGTAAACAGCAGGGAGACAGATAATCTTTAAATGAAAGTTTGACACAAAAAAAACCTGATGAATATATTCATAAAGTCAATATTCCTATAGATTCTCCAACCTTCAAAAAAAATCTGAATATTGTAGATTAGGAATTCAGTGGACATTTATGGAAATAACGTCATTGTCATTCCAACCTTGTTATGTAATACAAGAGAAATAGAGACATTGGGCAGAGGAGGAACAATCCTTATGAGCAGAAAGAAAATACATACAGAGGCAACATTCAATAAAGGAGAGATGGTAGGAATGCTTATGGAAGACACATGCTGCCATTACATACAGGAAATAGATAACTAAAAAAACATTTGCAGATTCTCAAGGGAATGAATAATAATTCTTAGCTTCACAGGTTTTGACAAATAAAGGCCAGTATTTACCTATTCTGGAAAACCCACTACTACCTTCACAGGTTAACAAATTTATGTGTCAGGCCTAATTAATCTGCAAAGAGTATATCTTTCTTTACTGTGTAGTATTTTTGGTTCCAATGTCAATTTCACTATTTCTATAGGCCTATAGAAAACATCATCGCATAAATTTACCATGATAGATTATGTACTCTGATATTCCTTAAAAGCACGTCAAACTGAAGTCTGATGAAATTGCATACAAGCATTTGACTCAGAAGTCTTTCCCCATTAACAGGAAGCAAATGTTTCTGCTAATTTAGAAGCAATATAACTACTGTAAACCCAGAATAAATATTTAAATTTCTCTATAGAGCCTGATATACATACGTATATATATACTTTTAACCTGATATATATGTCCATATGTTCATGTTTTATGTGTTCTAACAGATGCTTTG
>JANHFX010002188.1:0-17557 GCA_027560015.1 Chloroceryle amazona
ATGTCCTTGAGCTGAGAAGTTGTACAATAATAGAATATTGTGGTTGAAGGAATGAGGGAGTAGCAGGGGTTGGGTTACGCTAAGAGACCCTGTGGATTGAATCAACAGAAGATGGACAAGTGTGACTGTTAATGAAGTGACCATATAACAGTACTGTGCTGACGGCTAAAAAACGAAGTTTGCCTACCAATCACATTGATTGGCTGCGTCTTCCCTCGCCGCTCCGCAGAGGTTTTCAATACCTGGCTCTAGTATGCCTGTCTGACCTTTGGGAGAACTGGCTTTGAGTAGTGTGTTAGACTAGGAATCTGCCAAGGTCTCTTCAAACCTGAATTATCTTGTGACTCCATGACTTGGGGATGGAAACAATAGCAGTCTTGATTTGTTTCAGTTGTTTAAGTTTCTGACTGATTGTACAGCAGGTATTTAAATATATATTTGTAAATAAAAAATCCAAGTGTTACATTTGGCCTTAAGTATGGTCTAAGCATATGTAATACGTTTTGTCACTTGAAATCCTTAGCGCTGAACATCTCATCTTAAACCAACAATATTGTCATTTTGAAATCTGGAATACATTTCTTGGCTTTCAGGAAATCCCAAGCTGCTAATGGAACCTGCATAGGATGCAATATCTGAAGGTAAGTGCTCCTTTCTAAATACCTGAAGAATAGCTATAGCAGAGGAAAACAATGCTTGGGAACACCACTGTAGATAAGGTCTCTTAATGATCTGGGACAGCATACATCCAAACACAAGCATAGACACTTAAGTGTATCCCTGGTTACAACTATTCATGTAAAACTGTTTGACTATAGTATGAATTAAATTTTCTCTCAATACAGCTGTCAAAAATCCCCATTTCAGACAAATCTAGAAACAGACATGACAGAACATACTACTAGGTGAGAGAGGAAAAAGTAATTTAGAACATGAATATCTAATATATGGAGAGATGTGAGATGGAGTCCAGCAGCCACCAACCTTTGGATTTTGTACTACATTGGCAGTGTTTCACTGTGACCAGCCCTCCCTCAGTGGAGGAAAGCCCAGAGGAGAAGGGCAAAGGTAAGAAGCTCGAGGAAGGATGTAAAGAATGGCCACCTATTACTTTAAAGAAAGTTGCACTTCTAGAGGGACTGGAAAGTAACCTTTGGTTTTGATGTATGGCTGTATTAGTGAGACATCAGGTTGTTGAAGTAGCTTTCCTTCAGATAATTAGTGAAGAGTAATGTCTTTCTGATCTAGGCAGAGCAGCATGGGGGGGAGAAAGTGTGTATGTGGCTCAACCTAACATTGTTTAAAATCTGGCCAGATAATAAAATGAATTTTGAGGAGAGAAATGGGCTTGACCTGCCTTCAACCCTTGTGTTCCTTCCTAGTGGCTGGGTATGCCCAGCATCATAATGATGAGTGCACAAAGATGGGCAATGGTAATCCCATTGGCATGGTGATCCAACTGCATACTGCAATAGCTGTATTGTGCTGCTTTCGTGAGTTCAGCATAATGCTGTGTAACTGCTGAATCAAAATCCCATGCAATGACAAGATGGAGAGGCATGGACTTGATGGATGGACAACCCAGTGCATAAGGAACCGGTTAGGTCACAGTCAAAGAGTTGTGATCAGTGGCTTGATGTCCAGGTGGAAAGCTGTGACAAGTGGCATTCCTCAGGGATATGTTCTGGGTCCAGTGCTGTTCAACGTCTTTGTCAGTGACATGGACAAAGGCAGTGAGTGGACCCTCAGCGAGCTTGCCGACAATACCAAGTTGTGTGGTGGGGTGGACTCACTTGAGGGAAGGGTTCCCATCCAGGGGGACCTTGACTGACTTGACGAATCTCATGCAGTTTTCATTGGCCTATTTCTCAAGCCTAAGTGAAAGGTCCCGCATCTGGGCTGGGCCAATCCCAGGCACAATTACAGACTGGGTAGAGAGGGGGTTGAGAGTAGTCATGAAGGAAAGGACTTGGGGGTGTTGATTGATGAGAAGCTCAACATGAGCCAGCAGTGCGCTCACATGGCTCAGAAGGCCAATTGTATCCTAGGACGCATCAAGTGTGGCCAGCAGATTAAGAAAGGTGATTCTTCCCCTTTACCCTGCTCTTGTGAGACCCCCCCCACGTCGAATACTGCATCGAGTTCTGGTGTCCCCACCATAAGAGGGACATAGGTCTATTGGAAAGAGTCCAGAGGAGGGCCACAGAGGTGATTCAGGGGCTGGAGCACCTCTGCTATGAGGATAAACTGAGGAAGATAGAATTGTTCAGCCTGGAGAAGACTCCAAGGGGACCTCTGTTCTGATCCTGAAGGGATCCTACAGGAAGGCTGGAGAGGGACTCTTCACAAGAGTGTCCGGTGGTAAGATGAGGGGAAATGGTTTTAAACTGAGGGAAAATAGGTTTAGGTTGGATCTTAGGAAAAATTACTTCAGTACGAGGGGGGCAAGACTCTGGAATAGATCACCCAGAGGAGTTGTGGATGCCCCCTCTCTGGAGTTGTTCAAGGCCAGGTTGGATAAGGCCTTGAGCAATATAGTCAAGCTGAGAGGTGGCAGGGAGGTCGGATTAGATGATCTCTAAAGTCCCTTCCAGCCTAAACCATTGTAGGATTCTATGATTCTATTATCTTTTTAAAAAATCCCAAAACATCATGAAGCATGACTTGCCTAACAAATACTCAAGTAGTTTACCAAGCCGGTTAATCAGAATTTTGTGAAACTTATACTAGATAATTTCAGAAACAGAAGATAAATGTAAAATGTTGCTTTCTGTTCTGAATCAGATATTGTTTATGTACTACTGGTGGGTGAAACCTTGTGATCAGCACAGAAAATTAGCATCCCTGTTTTGCCAATGGCTATTAAAAATAATGCTTTAAATTGAATCTCTAATTTAGGAAAATCCTAATTTTTATCAGAAGATGGAAAAGGTTGTCCCCTTCTTTTACTCATTTGCATATGTTTCTTAAACAATGACAATTGCTTCTATTAAAGCGACATAGGAGATCATAGGGACGTTTGCTATGAGTCTGTAAAAGTTGTTATAACTACTAGAACACAATACAAACTGGTTTCAGTCTTTTAGCATTAGTTTGGATAAACTATGATACCATGCATGACCTTTGTGATATCAGCAATAAGAACATCATACCTATATGCTACCAAAGTCATACTCTGAGGAAACTCAAATTTGAATTTTCACTAACAAATACTTGTTTGTGGCATAGTGCTTGTTAATCTTTGCTCACTGCCTTTGAATAGTTCAGTGGGGAGCAGAGGTATCAGGCCTAATTTCTCACAAGACCCCACTATTTCTTAGCCTGTCACTTAGAAGCCATTTCGAGCAATAGGGCTCATGTTGCAGCCTCATTCGGTATGACTGAAGTATTAACAGAACCTTTATCACTGACCAAAAAAAAGGAAGAGAGAAAAGTCTTACTCTCCATTACTGACTCCTGTTATTTAGAAAAAAACTTATTGTCCCTATGAGCTGTTACTGAGATGCTTCATAATTTTCTTTAATGATTCCCCTACACATCATTACAATTAGCAGTGCCAGTTGTTAAGGATATTTTCTCCTTTTAGACTAATGTGGATGCTTTGCTACTTAGGAGTAATTTCTTGATAATGTTCCTAGAGCAGGGCACAGATAAATACTATTTTCACTCATAGGCAGTTTTAAAGATTTGATATTTTTTAGAAGATACACTAGCAGAAAAGCATTTTACTAAACCATGAAAAACCCCTCTGTAATCCAACCTCACGTGTTTGCACTTGCAGCTTGATAGCAGTCATTTTTATCCTTGACTCAAGTGTGCATTCTGACCACCAAGCCAGAGAGTCCTTCCCTTTTGGCCAGCTGAATATTCAGTGTAGCAGCTGCAATGGTAGTAAGTGAGCAATTATAACAGGGACTATTTATTTTATCTTTGTTGAATTGTAAACTTTATCTTGAACAAAGAAATATCTATTCTACTGAAACTGATGAATTTTCCTTGATCATTTGATTCTGATTATTCTGATTTTTTTCTCCTTATATATTCACATTTTTTCTTAATTACAGCCATTTTATAACAGATATTGTGGCATTTTATAACAGATATTATGGCTAAAGATCTCACTTGCTACTGGCAAACATAACTAGATTTAAGTCCATTATTTTTAAGGATTACACAAAGAATTGAACATGGAATTGAAAGAAAAATTGGTATAAAACAAATTATCAACAAACCAAATAAAAACAAAATAAAAATGTTATTATCTATTCCTATTAGTTATGAAATGAAATAGAAATGAGATAGTGTGAAATGGAATAAGGCAGTGTTTGCATTAGCCTTTTGCCTTAAAATTTGTGTATTTCCTGGGAATTCCCAGGCTGTTTATTTTGGTTTGCATAAGTTAAACTAGAAAGTGTCAGTGGTTAGCAGTCCTTCAGCTTCTGAGTGCCCTGTCTCAAAGGATGCAGCAATCTCTTAAAAAATAGAGCAGTCACTATATTGGCAGCTTGGTGTTTCATGGTAGGATCTCTGAGGGGAGCTTAGTCTCTCTGCAAGCAACAGGAAATGAAATAAATGAAGAAAAATGGAGGAAAAAATAACAGTCATGAAATTGTTTGGTGTGTTGCTAACCCAAACTTGTCAAAAATGGGATGCTTTGGGGATACTAGATGTTATTTTTGTGTAGTAGAGACTGTAGGAGCAGAATTGGATGAATGTTTTATCATTACATCACTATATGACTTGTAATATCCAAATGGATACCTGAGAAACTGAAAGCACTGAAAAAGTTTCGTTTTTTCTTGTTCTCTAAACATTTATATTAATTTATTGAAAGATTATATTGCGTGATTAAATTCAGCTCTGATGAGATGCTTTCTATTAGAAAATTAATTCTGATTTATTTTATTTTATTTTTTTTGATATGCAATGTTACCCAAGAATGTTTGGTATAGTGGTAGTCCACTTGAAAGCTCCGTGTAGATATGGAATGGTGTTATGTAAAATGCTTTTTTTTCAGTTATCAGTTAACATGTGTCTGACCATGATGCACTGTCTGCTGTTCCACAGAAACAAGTTTTTGTTTAATCTCCAAGAACAGTCTACAACACAAACCTTTTAAGATTCCTAACAGAGATGTCTCATTTGAAGGTACATCTATGGGGATACTTGCTAAATGCTTTGGATGAGCAAAATAAGCATATGATAGTGTGAGGTCTTCTGTGGGTTCAGACAAAGCTGTGGCCAATTTAGAGATACAAATGAGATGAAAGAATGGAGTCTCCAAAGGTGATATGTTTGTTCATAAAACATGTGTTTGTGAAGTGGGACGTGATCACAGAGGTGGTCTGTTTCAGAGAACTATGGAGCTCTCCACAGAGATGTGAGGAATTGTTGGTGTCATAGTCCTTAATAAACTTTGTCCTGACAATATCTGGAATTAAATAAAAAGATTAAGGATAGCGTAAAGAATCAGCAAGATGCCTCTGAATATATTCTGTGAGAAATGGAGGAAAAAAAGCTGTTGATTTGTCCTCCATTGTTTGGGGGTTTTCTTTAGTTTTATAAAGAAAGAATGGACAAAACTGCATCAGTTATGGAAACCAAAATAAAGTACATAATTATTGAAAAATAGAATAAGGAAATACGTAAAGCTTTTATATAGTGAAAACTAGGGTTCATGAACACAAATAATGTGGATCAAGTCCAAACTACTGTATTTACATTAATACATACATTGACATGAAGAAAAAGACTCCATACTTACTGGGGAACAAATTAGATTTTTTTTTCTATGAAACTTATTAGGAAAGTTGTTGGGGGCGGGGGGAGGAGGGGGCAGAGAAGGCAGTCTTCAGATTATCTTGTAAGTACACACAAGACATCTCATCAGTGACAACTCTAAAGTTGAACTCAGAGTTGAACAACCCTGAAGACAAGCAGCATAACAATAAGTTTGAAATCTGATATTGTGGGTTGAGAAAAACTAGTTGGTTTCCTTAGTCTGGGATAACAACAGTTGAAGGGGAATGTGACTTCTCATAAAGTACAAGAGGAGAAAATTAGTGGTAGTTAAGATAAAGGACAATAATGAAAAACTAGTAGTTATATATTCTCCATGAACCCATTTAGGCTGAACACTGGAAGCCAGTGGAGAAGGAGGTGATATGGCATTGTGGGTGGAGTGATGAGGGCACACACTCTAAGTATTTTAAGATGGGGTAGGATCTTTTTGTGAAGGAATTATGAAATCTGCTTCAGACATTAATGAACTCTTGAAAACCTCTTGAAAGATGTGCTGAGATTATGTATTTTCCACCTGTTTCCACAGGTTTTGAACTTGTTTGTGGTTTTTGCTATCATATCCCTTTTGTGTCCCCCTCCACCCCCTTCATTAAATGTACATGAAGAACATGTTGGACATCAGAGTAGCTTATGGTCATATTTTCCTGTGTCCAGTTAATTCTGATTCACAATGGAGGCTGGTGCTATCTCATAAAATAACAGTTGCCAAATTTCTTCAGTAAGAGCCAGTCTATGCACTTTTCAAATTTGAAACCAAGGAAGAGCTACAGAGTAATTTAGTGAGCTTTCATCAGCCAAACAGGGTGGGCAGAACTTTTACTTCCTCATAAGTAAGTAGGTAGTTGCACTGAAAACCTTTCTCTGACAGAAAAATGCTAATTCAGAAAAAGCATCTATTGTTTGATTGTTTGGAATATATTTGGTTTTGTAAAAACTGTTGTTGTTTGGGGAGGCTAAATGTGCAGAGAGGGGGGCATAGTGAAGTCAATCAGTTAAAACATTTGTTTGGGATTCAAGAAACTGGTTCAATCTGACTTTTTAATTTTGGGGTTTGTTTTTCTTTTTTTTTTTTTCTTCCCTTCCCTGGCAAACATGTTCTCCTGAGCCCTCAGAAAAACAAATGGGTTCTCAAACATTTGTGTTGATGGCAACATGGGCTATAAGCATTTTTCTGCTCTTGTGTCTTTTCCTGAAAAGTTCAAAGATATAATTTTTCTTCCAATGTGAGGTGAAAACAGCTATATTTTTTCATGTAACATACTCCTGTTATGAGTATGAGGATGATGAATGATAGGTATATCAAAACCTTCAAAATAATCCATGTTATTTTGACAGTTCTGACAAACAGAATACTATTAGCTGAGTCCCAAAGGACAGGTTAGTAGACCAGTCAGTCCCCACTGTAAACATATTTATCATCTGCATTGATTTCAAGAGTATGAAATGGACAATTCCAGAGGGCATGGGTTCTCCTCCTGCAAAATAGAAGCTCTAGCATTAAGATAACTCCAATTGTCCAGTACACAGAGGTGAATGTCAGTGTCATGTCTAAACAGTTCTAAATTTAAGTTAAAGAAACATGATGTAAAAGAAATCCAAAAGAATTTTTCCAAATCCTCAGAGAAGTCACTGTAATACCTTTCTCTCTCTCTTTCTTTCTTTCTTTCTTTCTTTCTTTCTTTCTTTCTTTCTTTCTTTCTTTCTTTCTTTCTTTCTTTCTCTCTCTCTTTCTTTCTTTCTTTCTCTCTCTCTCTCTCTTGCTCTCTCTCTCGCTCTCTTGCTCTCTTGCTTTCTCTTGCTCTCTTTCTCTCTTCCTTTCTCTCCCTCTTTCCCTTCCCTTCCCTTCCCTTCAACAAATGTATCAACATTTGTTTTCATTGATTAAATAATTTAATACATGAAATAACACCCTTTCATTCGATTGTAAGGGAGAACGATCTTCTGAATAGACAATTTCTCTTTATTCCATGACTTTAGGTGGAAATGCCACAAGAGTTCATTAGATAAATGGATTAGCAGAGATTACCACGTTTATCTGCAATATTTTAGGACTTCTGTTCTACTGCAGGAGCAAGGAATGGAAATTCAAGGCTAAACAAACATGATGCGGAAAAACAAACAAACCAAACAAAACCCCCGCCCCCCAAAAAAACCCCACCCACCTCCAGAATTATTCTGATCTGTTATACTTAAGCAGAATGCCACCATTACATTTAGAAATATGACAAGGAATATATAACCATTTGCCCTTTCAATTGTATCTAATTATTGAAGATCTAGAATATTAACAGGCATTTTCTTTTCAGGACTTTACCTTAATAGTTTCTGAAGTTGTATCACAGTTTAATACTAAAGTATGCCTTTAGCTGGAAAAGAGGGTGTAATGGTTGGAAAAGCAAAACAGCAAGGGACTCAAATCAGAAATACAAAACAAGAGAAATGCAACAGTACAAAGAAACACCCTGAAACAAAGTCCGCATATGACCCAACACTCCCGGCTGGGGTTTGGTAGCAGTCCCGGTGAGATGGTCCTGGTGAAGCAGTTGTCCTGCTGAAAGCAGTGATGTCGTGAAGAAAGGTCTGGCTCTCTCCTCCTCCAGAGAAGACCGGCCGCTGCTCCAGGTAGGTCCACGTGGCTCCCGAAGGCTCCGAGCAGGTCCCCGAAGGCTCCGAGCAGGTCCCCGAAGGCGCTGAGCAGGTCCGGAAATCCGGCAGGGCAGGACCCTCGTGCTGACCTCCACCCCAGACCATCTCCGGGTGGCAGCACTCAGCTCCTTCCCCCTGGATGGAGCATCTCACAACAGGTCCTGAGCAACTGCTACGGATGACTTGTTAACAGCCCGTGAGCAATGACATAGAGAGTATAGAATACACAGTTTTGCTTCTAACCACATAACAATAAACTGGTCCTGGCCCCTATGACAGAGGGCTATGACATCTTTGCATTTCAGAAGTTATCACAAATTACATGCTTGGACTATTTGTAAGCTTAAAAATAATAACATGAAATCAGTGAGCAATTTATAAGAAATTATATCTATCGAACTGTAGATTTTTCCTTTTGACTTGCTTGTGTTTTATGCAACTAATTGGTACGTGAGAGTTACTAGTATATTTATCTCTTCTCAGCCACCAGAGGGTCAGGCAGTATTTCCTTATCTAAAGAAACACATTATAATGAAGTAACAGACCTTATATAATGCAAGAGATTTTTGAAGTACATAGTTTGTACAAATGCTATTAAAGTGAAGATCTTAATTATTTTTCTTGAAGGAGGTGGTTGCAATTTTCTCTGGGCCTATTTAGGTTTTATGAATGTATTTCTGAAGTAATTATAAACTGCAGTTACTGAGCATTATTCATAGTGCAATATGCTTGTATAATGACACTGAATTGTTTTAAAAAACAAGACACATGATGCTGTAGATAAGAATGAAATCTGAAGCTTAACATAGGAGACATCCACTCAGGGATCATAAGTACCATTCAGTATAAAAAGGCTCCTCCACTCTGCCCTGTTTTGATCATTCTGCCTTTGAATCCTGGCATCAGAACCACCTTCCTTTTAGCCGGGGAAAAATAGATGTCTCTCCCATTGGAGCCTGTCTCTCTTATCCAGCCAGAAGGCTAACTTTTAAGTTGCATGAGGTAAGAGATAGTGTCTTTCCCTGTGAAGTTAAGTGAGCTGTCAGTCTTAGCCCCTGCTGACTAGGGAGCAGGGAACATAGACTACAAAGGTATAAGGATGCTGTACTTCTGATACACTTGGATGTCAGGAAGAGATTTCATTAGAACTAAAATAACATTCTTAAAAGCACTGCCTTCAGTTTAGCCATCACTTTTTGTTCTCTGATAGCTTTGTGCTTTCATTCCTTGGGATAGGTAGACCACGTATCCAACAGTAAAAAGGACTTAGACTCATATGTAGACCAGAGATACCTTTTGAGGATGTCATGAATATTGGAACAAAATTTTGCTGCATTACTGTATCTAAGTGAAATTAGAATTAACACACTGTTGGTCTTTGGTACTTCAGTGTTGGTAGCTTTTAAATAGGTTAGCTTGAGCATGAGTGTTTCTCATAGTTTTTGGTGTTTGTTAAGAAAATTAGAGGTAAAATGGAGACATTTCTCTTCATAATTTCCTTTACACTGTTCAAATACCCTATTAAAATTATAATCTTTTTATTAGTGTTCATACCATCAACAAAAAAAATTGCAAATCATTGTGTACCTGTTGTATCCAAGAACTTACACAGCATATTTAAAAATGCAGTGTATTATCTTTTCACTTCTAGAGGGTTTAGAGAAGGCTAGATTTCCATACTGAGACTTAATAGTAAGACTATCTTTTCTTCCTGCATGCAAAATAAAGCAGCCATAGCACAGACAGAAGCATATTTTAGTCTTGCACCCATGACACCATGGAGATGCTGATTACATTGTTGACTGTGAAGCTATCCCACCTCTGGAATAGGCATTTCTGAATATCTAAAATGGATTTATAATCTTTGTGACAAACTCCAGACTTTTCACTGGAGTTTTGCACAGCTTGTAACTGAGGAAAATGTGAAGACTGCAAACAGTAACCTCGCTTCTCTACACCAGGAGATTGCTAATCCTGCTATGCATGTAGTTGCAAAACAGATACACATCAAATAACATTTTGATTGTGCCTAAGCAAAAAAACCCCTTCAGTTTCTTTGTAGTGAGAGCGTGGAACAGGCTTGCAGCAGTTTTGGGGATAGTTTCTTGGGAAAAGCAGGAGTGTGAGAAACTGTTTCCTGACAGGTTGATGTTGTTCAATCACAGATGGTTTTACTAGAGTTCTGAAAGGAGTGCTACACCTGTGAATTGTAAAATTCACTGCTGATGTTGCCATCCAGACATCTGTTCAGGCATACAAATAATTGTGAATAAAGCAACCTTGGGACTTTGGTATTCTCTGCTGCTATATTATTTTTTTTTTCTCTATGAATTAATTGCAGCACCTGGAATCAGTTCCAGGTGGAGTCTCTTAAGAGAGGAGAATCACCTCCTTTGATCTACTGGCCACACTTCTGTTCATGAAGCCCAGGATGCAATTTGCCTTCTGAGCTGTCACCACACATTGCTGGATCATGTCCAGATTTTTATCCACCAACACACTCAAATACTTCTCTGCAGGGCTTCTCCCAACCTATTCATCACCCAGCCTGTATTTGTGCTTGGAATTGCCTGCCCCATGTGTAGGACCTTGCAGTTGGACTTCTTGATCTTAATGAAGTTCACGCAGGCCTACCTCTCAAGCCTGTCAAGGTCCCTCTGGATGGCACCCGTTCCATCCAGTGTGTTGACTGCACCACACAGCTAGGTGGTGTTGGCAAATTTGCTGAGGGTGCACTCAGTCCCACTGTCCATGTTACTAACAAAGAGGTTACAGCACTGGTCCCAATACTGACCCCTGAGGGTTGCCTCTCCACATGGGTCTCCATTCAGACATCAAGCTGTTGATCACAACTCATTGAATGCAACAATCCATCCAATTCCCTATTCATCAAATGGTCCATTCATCAAATTTACATCTCTCTGATTTAGAGACAAGGATGTCATGTGTCAAGCAAAGCACTGGAACAGGCTGCCCAGGGAAGTACATGGAGTCATCATCCCTGGAGGTATTTAAAAGATGTCTAGATGTGGTGCTGAGGGACATGTTTTAGTGGTGGACTTGGCAGTGCTGGGTTGATGGTTGGACTTGATGATCTTAAAGGTCTCAGGTTCCAACTAGAAATGTTCTATGATTCCTCTTTGTCAGGTTGCATTGCTCCTGAGATTGGAGCAGGTGATCCTTGAATACTAACTTTGGATATAATCTAGTGAGATTCTTAGAGATGTGTGATTTTTAATGTTGTCAATTCAGTTCTCTAACAGTGTAGGCAAGCGACATTAAATTGCAGCTCAGAAAGGTAGGGCATTTTGTGCTCTGGCACAAAAAACTATTAAATTAGTTAGTACTCTTTCACAGAGACTTTTTTCTATATTTTTTTTTCCTGTTTGCTATCATTAAACTGAAGTAACAACACTTTTGTACTGAGAATTACCTGTAACAGAGTCTTTTATGGTCAGAACATTTTTGTCCTAGATCTTCAATATTGTGGTGGGTTAACCTTGGCTGACAGCCAGACCCCCACCAATCTGGTCTCTTGCTCCCCCTCCTCAGAAAGACAGTGGCAGAAAATAAGATGAAAATGGTCATGGGTGAGGGAGAGCATTTGTTAATTAACATCACAGGAAAACCAAACTTGACTGCAGAAGACTAATTGCCAAATAAAATATAGAGTAGCATAGTGAGAAACAAAGACAAAACTAAAGCAAATTTCCCTCCATTCCTTCCTTCTTCTCAGGCTCAGATTCACTCTTGGTGTTTCTACACCCTCCCACATCAGGCAGCACAGGGGGATGGGGAATGTGGGTTCATAACACTTTAATCTCTGCTGCTTTCTTCTTCACTCTGTTCCCTCCCTCCAGTGTGGGCTTCCTGTCATGGGAACCAGTGCTTTATAAACTGCTCCAACATGACCCTTCCCATGGTGTACTGTCTATCAGGACCAGATTGTTCCAATATGGCCCTCTTTATGGGCTACAGCAGGACAACCTACTTCACCATGGTCTCTCTACTGGCTGCAGGGGAATCTTTGCTCCAGTACCTGAAACACCTCCTCCCCTTCTTTTTTCACTGACCTCAGTGTCTGCAGAGCTGTTTCTCTTACATTTTTCTTCCTCCTCTCTCTTACAACTGTCAGGTAGTGGTTTTTACCCTTTCTTAAAGGGAGACCCACCAGTGTTGCTGATGGGTTCAGCTTTGGACAGTAGTGATGAAGTTCCTTGGAACTGGTTGTGTCTGATGTGAGGGCAGCTCCTAGTTCTTCTCACAGAAGCCACCCTTGCAGGCGCCCACGATCATAACATTGCCTCATAAACCCAATACAAACATTCATTAATAACTTATAATCATTCGTATGATGCTTTTCTTTCTGTTTTCTATTGTAACACTTTCTCCTAGAAGTTGAAGTGAACTGCTAAATACCTGTGTGACCTAATGCTTGATATCCACACCTAAACCAGAAAAAAAATGTAAAGGATATTTGTCGTGTGTTTTCTTGGTTCATGAAGAAACTGCTTAGTAATTCCTATAAATTATTTTTAAGTATCACTGAAAAAATATGTGAAGAGAAAGGAACTGTTTTGCTCAAACACCAGGTCTCCTGTGACCTTAGTAAGATACAGTGTGTGGTTTGGACCCAAATGGGAGCTGAGCCCCATGTGGCCGCTCACTCACACTCCCTTGTACTCCTGAATAGGAATGAGAATAGGGAGAAAAATGCAAAATCTTGTGGGTTGAGATGAGGGGAATTTAGTGCAGAGGGACGAGTAAACAACAGCAATAATAAAACCAGTAATGAAACAATATATATATAGCAAGTGATATAAACTGCACAGACAAAACTAGCTTTGGAACACCAGTACCATCCCCAACTGAGCATGATTGCCTAGCACACATCTTTACACAGTGGGCATGACATTAGTATGGTGCTGAATATCTCATCGGCTGCTTTGGTTGTTTACCCTGGCTTTGATCCTCCAAATTTCTGGTGAAAATTAACCCTATCCTAGCTGAAGCCAGGACATAAACCTGAAGTTGTATATTTTCCTTTGATTGTAATAATGCACTTTAAACAATTTTGTAGCCCCAAATTTTGGCTTCTTTTAATAGAATCATTACTACATGTAGACAGATGGAACTTTTAAATAGCTATTTTTTTGCATCATTTTCACACTGTTATGTTCAATTTCATCTGCTAATTTATAATCCAGTAATTTTTATAAAGACTTATGCAGTTGTTTGCAATCATCCTTCAACTTCTCTGTTTTGAACAATGCAATTTCATCAGCAACTTTTGTCACTTCCCCCCACACACACTTTCACAAGTCATTTATATATTTGGTGGTGTTGAATAGCATGTAACCCAACACATGTGAAATCCTCTTCACAGCCTTTCTCTTCTATGAACATTCACCTTGTTCAGTCTTTCAAGAAATTGTACAGGACCTTTCTTTTATTCCATTACTACCGAGATTGTATAAAATGCTTTGATAAGTAATCTTCTTGAATGTTATGTAGATGATAGTATTGGTTGGATATCCCCTATCCATGAACTTATTACATATTTTATATGCTAGTACCCAAGCCTAATAGTGTTCTTTTACTTTTGACAGTCTGTTCTGACTCTCCAGTAATACGTTGTGTGTGATATTGATGTGTTCTGGGATCGCTTTTATTTGGCTGGGTTTTTTTTTGCATCCTCTTCTTGAAGTTTCTACTACCTTTCCCAGTGCAGATGGTAAGTGTACAGGCATTTGTTTTCCAGGAATTTATCTGGAAGCCTCTTTAAAAACATTACTGCCACTTTTTAACAAAAAGACTTGTCAAGAGTTCGGGCTGGGCTGGCCACAAGACAAATGACAGATGCTATTAACTCCTCTCCCTTCCCAAAGCTGAAGAGAAAGGGAATAAGGGAGAGAGACTTATGGTCTAGAAAACCAAACCAGATTTAATTAAAATAAGAAACAATAAAATTAAATATATACAAAATCATTATCACGGAAATTACCTCACTATCACGACTGATGCTATGGGCAGGTGCTGGGAAAGTCACAAGCTGGACTCACCAGCAGAAGGGAACCAGATTGAGGAGCTGAATTCCAAAACTGTATTTGTGAACAAATGGATGAGATCAAAGGCAAAATGGACAGTGTCCTCCTTGGACACCAATCACTGAAGAAGAGACCTCGTCCCTCATCATCCCTTAGCTTTATACCAAAATGGTGCTACTGTCTTTTTGGGGCTGTACCTTGCTTAAGAAGGAGGATGCTTAGAATCAGGCCTAGATAATCTGATGGCAAAACATTGCTGTTTGATAATAGTGGTTGAGGATTGCAGGCAGATTTTCTGGTTTTATCATATGCAGGGTCCAAAAAGGAGCCATATCTCAGTAGGAACATAAGCAACAAAGGAGTTACCATTCTTTCAGTATTAAGGACCAGTTGAAAATGTTGATTTTATTTGTTTGTTTCCATGATAGACTTCATGGTCTAAGCTCTTAGATTTCTTTAGAAGTGGAAATGTACTTTGTAGCTGTGAATACTATTGTGAAAATACACCTCAAACTCACACAACTAGTTTAAGTGGAAGTTAAATAGACAACAAAGAAGGATTATTTAGTTATTTGTTTGCAGGGTGGCTACTATTTCATCAAACAAACAAAAAAAACCCCCACATGATGTACACAGTCATAACATACATCAGCAGTCCTGTTTGGCAGTCATAGCTAGTTGCTCAGTAGTCCCAATAGTGATTATCTGTGCTGCAAGTCTCCCTTTGGACGACAAAGTAGAGAGCTGACAAAGCTGAGAGGTCAGGCTTGTCTGACAATCAGCAGTGAACAAAATATTTTTATGTGAAATGCGCCATGAACTCTTGTGAATGTCAGTACAGAAGAAACTGACCTTTATATTTTATTTATGAAACAGAATTCCCTTGGCATATCAAACCAAACAATTGGATTTCCTTACAGATAAAAGCAAAACGTTGGTGAAGATATCAGACAGTCACAGTTTTGTATAAGCTGATTATCAGTAAAGTGCACCTTTTCTGTTTTCTTTACATATGTTAGTCTTGCTTAAAAATAATCTGATACCTACTTTTTTTTTCTTGCCATCTTAACCTAGTGAAAATTCCAATTTTGTTGGCTTGGAACTTTTACTATGTGAAGACTAGAAAACAGCTACAGAAAATAAAAGTATAACCTCCTGCATGGATACTATGAAAAGTTTCAGGTTATGAAATAAATGAACACTTAATAATTGATATCATGCTTATGGCACTCAACAAAGATCTTTTTGAAGTGCCATGGGCATTATGTTGGGAACCTCATTCTTCAAGGCTTCTTGGATTCCAAATCCAGACATGTTTTTACTTTTGAACAAAGTGTAACACTTTGGCTAAAATCATAGAATCTCATTTTGCCTGTTACTATTAAATAGGGTTAGTGAAATTCAGTTTTCAGTAACAAAGTTCCTGCAGTTTAATGTATAATGCAACTGTTTGAGCTAGTAGTAGTATATATTGTAGTGATCTCTCACTCTTCATTTATGATATGTGAAATGAAAGCATAACAATAAGAGGAATTATCTGAGTAGCTTGAATGTTTTCAGGTAGAGAAGAAAAATGAAGTAACATCTTGGTTTCTGTTTATTAGCTGAAAGGTTGATATAACTTCTTTATAACCTGGAAGCTTTTTGAAAGGAAACCTTTCTGAAAATCCAGAAAAGGATTCAAGAATGTGGATCCTTGGTTAAGAGCAACACTTTCAGCCTACATTGTGATGCCTAGGCACTAGAGAAAAGTAAAATTTAGTTCTTGAAAAACTCTTTCAAGACTTTTCAGTGGTGTAAGCCATATCTGAAATTTACTGTCCTAAAGATAAGGACAACATAACTCAGTTATTTCAGGAACCTTGAGAGAAAACAATTTCTGTCCTGCAGCAGCAGAGGAGTTTTTGAGGTTTCTAATACATTTGGTGGCTGAGATGAATCAGAGGAAGTTAGAAAGGGACTGTCAAATGTCTCTAAGGTGTTTGAGGAGGCTGTGAAGCTTTGGTAGTCTTTCGGGGTTGTTGGATTCCCCTCCCTTGCACTTCCTCCTTAGCCCTCCCAATTTCTCCACTTAGACTCTATTCTTCCTCTCCCATAAACCTACCTACTTCACAGTTTTGTAAAAAGCCCATCTGATATAGAAATAGGAAAAGTGGTTTGGGAGAAGGCTATGCTATGGTGTTGCAGCAAGGAGGACCAAGTCAATAGTGTCACCTAGAGTTGGCAGCACTGCAAAGGAAACATAAGAACTACTCCAAGCAAAATTTAAACACGCTACTGCTAAATGATTCCCTGTAGCTTTCCTGAGGAAACTGGTAAATAAAAACAAACAAACAAAAAAAGATTTTGGCTACTGCATTGGGGAAGTATCTGTATTTGCCAGTGGTCTGTATTCTGTAACCTGTCTGTATCTTATTTTGCAGTGTTTATTTCCTAGCATAAAGAAGTGGTACATTTTCACTTTATACTGTTAGTCAATATACAAAGCATTCACCTCTTGAGTGGTCTGATTTGATTAAAAACCTTCCTCTAAGTGCTCAGCACTTTGTAGGATCAAGATTCCATTGGTGCCACACCACAGGTACCATAAAGCACAGGCAGACTTTAACAGCAGACTCCTGAGCTTGGGGGCTGTAGTAGGGTATCAAGCATCCATGTATTCAATCACCACACGAAATTATCATTAATTATCACAGCTTCTTTATTGTTTGTGTTCCATACCACTATTATTCCTACAAAGCAGGCAAAACTATGTTTCCTACAAAGCAAGCAAAGCAGCGTTACTTACCCTAAGATACAGACCAGGCAGATGTACGGTCCCCAGGTGCAGGAGAGCTGGTCGGCACGCATGTTGAGCAGGTGTCCCCGCAGAGACAACACAATCACAATGGCAGGATACGTGCAGCTCAGCTCATCCACCCCCAAGTCAGCTTTTATAGAGCCCCAGAGTCCTGGCTCGCATGGCCAGTACGTGCCAGGAGGCAGCGGCTCAAGGCGGCCACCCTGCCCAGCAGTGTTGGTCTCTGGTCTTTCTGCAGCTGCACACCCCCCAGTATGGGGGT